>VZSJ01000457.1:3306525-3335261 GCA_013398405.1 Pheucticus melanocephalus | reverse complement strand
CTGGGGTATTTAAAATGTCTACACTGATGTATTTCCAAGCTGAAAACTACATAGTAGTAGCTTGAACAGTTGCCCTATTCTGACCCTGGTTTTAATGCTTTTGAACTTTATTGAAAACCACAAGCTTCAACAAAATATGCATTAAATCCAAAATGTTTAACACTGGCCATCACAAAGTGAATGATTTAAAATAAAAACACACCTCTAAAAGTATCCATAGGGATATTATGCTTTCCAAAAATATGCCTCAAAAAAATCCTCAGTTTATTTGCAGAGAGAATTAAAAGTCTGTCACTGTCTCTAAGTTTATCCCTTGTAAAATTATTCATCATTTTTAGTTTTTCAAGTATAGTTTAGGATTTTGAAGAAATCTTTACTGATGACATCTATGAGAATGCAGGGACTGATCTTTCTAATCTCTGCTATGAAAGCTATAAGGGTACTGCTTCTACTTCCTTACTGATAGCCTTTTGAGAAGCCCCATATGAACTTGGGTTAGGAAAGGCATAAAGGTTTTAGGAGAAATGCATGGGTTTCTGCCTGCATCTACAGTGCATTTTCAGAGGTTTTGCAGTCCTCTTTCCAAATCATGTACTTCATGCATGTAGGTAATTTTGTTTTGCACATTCATAAAGTTTTCTGTGGCAGTCTTGAGGAATATCTGCAGGTATGCATGGTGCTGTGGGTGCTGTTCAAGGTAAGAACTTGGTGTCTCCTCTGAAAACTGCATTCCTCAATTCAGTTTCAAAGTAACTTCAAAGTAATCACAAATTCTTCTGTTATTTATTAACAGAGGTTTTATACTGAATGCCAGATCCTCCTTTGATAATGTCTTCAGAGTTTTTCACCAGGATCCAAAATCTGAAGTTTTGATGGTCTTGAACTCCTAGAGTAATGTGTCCTAAATGCTTGTCTTGAAGGAGAGATTCATAATCAGCTCAGGGCATCTGGCACTTGTGACTTGCTTCTGAAGTACGTTAAACAGACTGATATCAAACTGTGCAACTGTATTGGGGCTTATTTGCTATAGGTATGCTTCATCTTAGTATGGGGATTTCAAACACCTCAGTCTTGGCTGTCATTGATAGGGGCTCGCAAGAGTTCCCAGTGGACTGGGCTGATGCATATGTGAACTTATTCAGCCAGTGAACTATTTCTTGCAGAAATGACAGCCTGTTATCAGGAGATGCATGGGCTGTCTTTGAGGCTTGCTTGCACTTGCAGCACACCCAGAATATCATTACCTACCAGTTTCTATAAATTCACCTTTTCCTGACAGTATGTGAGAGGCACATGTTTAAACAAGATAAGAAATTTAACGGAACTGAAGGTTGATCATCTGTTTCTCCACAATTTAAACGAAGATTTTGCAGCTCTCCTGTTTCCTCCCACGCCAGTTCCTCAATTTCAGCTTGGAGAGCTGAACTTCCTTAGTGATAAGAGTCCATAATGCGAGGATGGAGCTGAGTAAGGTTTTCAGTCACACTTTCAGTCTGCTTCAGGCATCCTTTAGTAGTTGACAGCTATTTGCAGTTGCCAGGCCAGTAAAGCGGTTCCCTACAGGACTAGGAGGTGAACTAGTGTTACAACGCAACTAAAGCAAGACTGGCAACTGACATTGTACTAGAAATCCTTCCAGCCCCTTTCTGGCCTTATAGTTATTGCACATGTAAAACCATACTAAGCATGTTACTTCATTCTCAAATGCAGCTTGTTTTGCTCCAAGTGCCAGTGGCAGGGAAGCTGTTTTTTTAAGTGCTATGAAAACAAGTTCCAGCAAAACTGATCTTTATCAGTTCCCATTGAAAAGGCTGCACGTACTGAATAGTGAAACAGGTCAGTTAAATTTTAATCTGAGATACATAAAAGGCTGTTCTTAAGGTGGCACATATTGGCATTGTTCTCACACCCATTTACTTACAGCCAGACAGTGAGAAGGCCAAGAGAAATGTAAAATCTCAGTGTGAATCCATCTGTGCATGTGTGTATAAGCAACTTCTAGGTAGAAACCTATCTGCAGCGTCCTGCTTGTTGCAGTTTGGTTTTTTTTCCCATGTGGGGAGTGGGGACGGTGCCTTGCAGATTATGAGTTGTGTAATTCAATAACTCTTTTAGGGGGGAGAGCCCTTGTCTTGGAAACCTGCTGTCAAAACACTGAGGATCTTCTTCATGTACATTTAGAGGGCTGTCAAGGCTGTGCTCATAAGTGTGTGTGTGGCCAGAGTGGGGAAGGTTCCCCAAGAAAAAGGGATGAAGCACTTGGGCGTAAGACAACCTGCATTCAGCATATTAGAGGTGGTAAAATTTAGTTGAATTGCCAACATACAATTTTAGCCAGTTATTTTTGAAAGTATGGAGCCTTGTTTGCCATTCTTTTTGAAGGAACTGGAGTTACCACAAGGAAGTAATAAGTGAAGGCACACATGCTTTGGTAAACCAGACTATGATGCCTGGGAGCTGTAGGATGGCATTAGTGCAGAGTAGGAAAAATGAGAACAGAAACTGATGTTTTAGTTTTTTGGGGTTTTTTCTGATAGTATTTCTAATCTGTAGTGAAACCTGAAACAATATTTTTTTTCCAAGTAATCTCTGATCTTTAATATATAGTTTAAAGTATTTATTTTCTTTATAAAAAGGTTTCTTTTCCAATTAACTTAATTTTAAAATTACATGGAGTTTTTGTAGGGTATTAAGAACAGTTTTCTTGTGTTATAAAGGTACACTTTAGGGTATTTAAGATCTAAGAGCGAGTAAGTTATAGCATGCCAAATTGAGATATCATTTTCATACCTGTGATGCCTATTAATCTACATCAGAGGCCTTTCATATTTACTCCTGTGTACCTCAGATGATGAAATGGCCTGAGGCATTTGGTTACCCTTTGGTTTCAAGTGCTGTTTCATCAGCATTGCGTATGACTTCATTTAGATGCAGGACTGCTTCTCAAATTACCATGGGTAAATTTTTCCTTGTTTTACTTTTTGCATGGGAATTAAGTCATAATCAAAATCCCAGGAACACTGCTGTAGCTAAAAGTTAATCAAGCAGACTGCAATGGCCAGCTGCTAGGTGAAGTAGTAGGACCAGGTGAGAATGGTACATGCAGAAGCATCTTAAGTGACAGAATACCAAACAACCTAAGGAGCTGGAGGGCCAAACTTAATTTCCTTAACCCATTTGCTGCTGTATTTGGGAAGACACAAAACCTCCTTGATAACTGTATTTGGTCCTCAATACAGTGTTATCTGTGTCTGCAATGCAGTGAAGTCTCAAAATGGTGGGTTATTCAGCCCTCATCTGTTAAAAAAGATCAGAGCAGAAGGGAGAGTAGCAATAGGGAGATGGTACTCCATTTTGTCGCAAAGGCTGTGTCTTTTATTAAATCTTGATTTAGGCTCAATCCGTAGCCCAGGAAAGCTAACCACACAATAAAATAGCATGGTTTGTTGAACAAAAACAATTGCTGAACCCGCACTTGACACATTTTAATGATTAAACCCGACTTCCTCTGCTCTGTTGCTGTGGTCTTACACTTGCTTGCACCAAATTTGTGTGAGTAATTATTTGCTTGTATACACTGCCAAGCATTATTTAATTTTAAAAAAATGTGCTTGACAGGGGGACTTGGAAGCTGGAAAAGACAGAATTTGTGTCAACAACACATGTGGTTCCCAAAAAAGCAGCGTGAATGTGTGAGATGGCAAGAGAGATAGTGTGTGCAAGACAAGCAGTGCTGTGTGTGGTTGCTGACAATCACAACAGCAAGGATTATCAAAGGTATCTGACTGAAAACTTTAGAAGCTTCATATTACTATGCTATTCTGTCTCAGAAGAGGTGCAGGCAGGCTTTGCCTTTCTGGTGCTCTGTAGACCCTGTTCTAGTGCTTACAGTGCATCTGAGTAAAAGGCCCAGCTCAAGAAAGGGTGAGAACATTCCTTCCTAGGTGTTTCTGCTGATAACAAGTAGCTTGGGAAAATCATGCCCTATGACTTAAGAATCACTGGGGACATCTGCTAAACCATCTCCTTTTGGTTTTCATTAAACAGCAGACTGTCTTCTACATGTCTTACAGACACACCAGAGATTCAGACTGCTGTATTTTAACACCTGAAGACAGTTAAGATTAACCAGGTACACTACCAAAATAAAACAAAACTACTTGTCTTTTTCAAAGTGTAGCAACCCCAAAAACTGCCTTTGGATTATGTTGTGTCCAGAGGAGAGATGTGACCTGAAAGTAAGCAGCAGACAGTCCAAAAGATGGGTAATGTCTGAAGCTAAGCACAGCTCTAGCGAGTAGTTATATGTCTTGCATGCTTTATTGATAGGCTCCTGAGTTAGGTGATGTGGGAAAATAAATCTGAATTTCAGCTGGAACATT
The DNA here is from genome assembly GCA_013398405.1 of Pheucticus melanocephalus. Lineage (NCBI taxonomy): Eukaryota > Metazoa > Chordata > Aves > Passeriformes > Cardinalidae > Pheucticus > Pheucticus melanocephalus. The sequence goes on along the minus strand of VZSJ01000457.1, from coordinate 3,330,879 downwards.
TTCTCTCTATCCATGGAACCATTGTTCCCTTCTTTGCTTTTCCAAAGACCTACTGCTTGAGCAGACAAAACATGCAACTGGAATTAAGACAACTATAGCAAGCAGCTGTCTTTGTGATAGTGATCTAGCCAAGATCTGAATTAAATTTGCAAAGTATTAATTTTCCTCATAGGCAAATCAACTGAAAGTCACTCACCCCTTATCATCTGTTCAATAAAAGTTTTTAGCAGTTGTACTGTAAATATACCCAGAAACTACTGTTATGGAAAAATAATTGTCAAGCAGTCCAAATGCTTTAAGGCATGATCAGTCCAGTGGTGTCATCAGAGCTCCCTGGCCCTCAAGGGGCCAGAGCAAATGCCCATTTTTTATCCAAATGTATATTTTTTTCAGCCAAAATGTAGTTGTGATGAGATTCCAGCTGCACAATTTGACTCATTAAAGGTAAAAATTCCTATTCATTGCCATGGGTACATGTTTGCACATTATTAAATCTATTCTCTATCTTGCCTTAATATGTAATTATTGTTTACTGCTTAGAAATGTGGCATTTTAATGCTCTATGAAATGTAAAAAATTACAGTTGAAACCCTAGAATCTGTGTTATACATACTTTTTGCTCTAGGGAATGAAAAGGACAAGGTAATAACCTCTGTGTGCAGGGAAGATGTGTGAGACACTTGTTTCTGTTCAGAGGGAATTACAGCTGGACTGGAGGAACAGGACAGGCCTGGCCCGAAAAGCTGGTGCACTTTTTTCATCATCAGGGATCCCCCTCTATAGTGCTCCGTATTGCATGGTGCATCAGAGCAAAGGCAGATCAAATTCCAGCACTTTGCTGGAATCTATGTGCTGGATCTGGCACACCTGGAGAGATGAGAAGCAGTGTGCACTTGTCTTTGGGTTGTCACATGACAGCTCAGGACAGCTCATTCAAAAAAGGACTTCAGTGCATGGGCTTTGGACTTGGAAGAGCTCCATACAAACTGCTTGGAATTCTAGAAATGACCAGTTCACTGTAAGCCTAAAAGAAAGCTGAATTTGGTTATGACCAAAATGGTCATCCAAGTAACTTGGATGGTCTTAGTCCTCAGACCCTACTCCTCCTGTCCTCTCAAATACTGGAGCAAAATCAAAACACTTGTCATGGACAAGGGAGCACTTGGCATTTCTTGTGGTTGATGTGCAGAAAAATGTCAGTAGAAGCAGATCTTTTCCACATGGCAGTGACTACTAGAGAATACAAATGATCAAATCAGCTCAGTCAAAGAGAACAGAGAAAGTGCAAAATGTTTAGCTGTAGAAACTATCACACTATCACTGTTCCCCTGAGAGATATCTGGGAGATGTATATATGTGTATTTTATATATATATATATATATAGAGAGAGAGAGAGAGAGAGTCTTCTAAGGCAAGGATTTTTTTCAAAGTGTCACTTCCTTAACTTCGAAGAGCTCTGGCACGCAGCATTCCAAGTATTTTATTGTCTGAACATCCACTGGGACTACCAAATGCCTCTTTACAGAATAAAGGAAAAGTCAAATATCCACAAGTAGACTGTACCAACAATTCTCAGATTAATTTGCCACCCACACTAGTTAACTGAATTGCTTTCTTAGGTTTTATACATCACCTCAGCCTTCATTCAGTTAGGGCTATGAACCTCAGTCTTTCCAGAGTCCAAAATCTTGAACCTTTTCCTCAGGGTAGGAAAGGTCATCCAGGAAGACATTACTTCCCAGCACAGTGGGGGAAAAGGCTGACATCCAGCTGTTTACCTGCAGCAACACTGGAGCACTTGGCAGGGGAGTTACCAGCTCACAACTGCCTTAGTGAAAAACCATATGATGTTCTGCTCTATGCAAAGGATTGGAAATTTCTTTGGGCTGGCACCTGTAGAGGGTGAGACTGTTTATATTGCTCACTAATTGCATCACTTAATTTTTAAGTGATAATTATAAGGCTATAAAAATTTTAATGGATTTAAATTATTTAAGCTGTTGTAAGATATTCAGTGGGAGCAGCTTTCCCTTCTTAATAGTAAATTAATAGAGAATTAATAATAACTAGGACTGGAAAAGCAGTAATGCCAGCACCAGTGCTATTCAATAAAGGTGTTCAAGTGGGAAAATGTAGATTTTTGTAGCAAGATACTGGATCTGATACAGAGTTGACCAGGGAACTTGTATTTGGTCTTGAAACTATTAACACAAGAGAAATGTTAAAATGTTCAAGGAAATGTGAAGCATAGTTTTAAAATTGATGGTCATTTCTGAGATTGTCAAAGACTTTGGGTCAGCTGTTGACAAACTGAAATGGGATTTGGTTTTGATGGAGATGGCATAGAAAATGGATCACATTTATAGGCTAAAAATTCCATTCTAGCTGTTCTCAAACTTGAATCCTGTGGCATTATGCTTCATATAAACGCACAAATTGGAGTGGTGAGGTGAACTCCATTTATCTGGAAATGTATCATATGTCACTCCATTAGTATGGTCAAACTATCAGCCCAAGATCCACCTTCAGTTTGTCAGAATCAGTGGCTTGGAGGGACGTGGTAGGGAGCAACTGCCAGGATAACATCAGTGACACTCTTCTTTATGTTGGCTCACAGCCAACAGGGTTAAACTGGGCTTTCCTATATATCCTGCAGATTTGCCCCCCAACCTGGCAAGCACCTTATGAAAGACTGAAAAATGCTCCTTGTTCTCAGTCCTTCAGCTCCACAATTTGCAGCACCACCTGTTACTCACACTTAAATGGGAAGTCCCGGGCTCAGCAGAATAAACACTGACTCCACTGAAACTGATCTCAGCACTCTGGTTTTAAGGAAGGCAGTATTTCCCTGGGGAGGTCTATTGCTTAGTGTCAGAAATGGCAGAATGTCAGCAAGAGGAAAATGGAACTTCTTTAAATGAGGCACCACAAAGAAACAGGAGGTTGTGCCAGATCTGTTCCCATACCAGCCCTGAAGATGTCATACATTGAGCCAGGTAAGCAGCAGTCCATCACACAATTGCTGTGTGATGTTGGCTCAATTACGGTTGCTGAGAACATTAATGATCTATTTATGCAGTAAGTGTGATGAGTTAATGATTGAAACTCTTGGCTCCTACTGCAAGAACATGAGGTTCAGCCCTTTATTCATATCAGAATTTTGGCTGCTAACTGGGTCTTAACCAGTGCACTGGGATCTCTAATGTTACGAGGGCAATAGTTACACATTCCAGGAAAAAGAGAAAAGACAAGTCAATGAAACAAGCTGGAAGAGGCCCATAAAATTTTGTTTCTAGTAAAGAACAAAAAGTAACACTTTCAGATTTACTTCTGAAATAAAGAAAGATGCAGTTTGGTTGGTCAGTATGGATCCATGGATAGGCCTGGAGCAGAGAAGTAGAATAACCAGTGGGACTCCATAATGAATTTCCCTAATAGGCTCAACATGAAGGAAACTAATTGGTGCTAAAATAATAAGTAATTTGTGTCCAGCCCTGTGAAGATGGTGAGTTCTTTCTATCCAAGAAGTTGCTTCATGCAAGAGGGAAGCTTACAGACCATGGGTAAAAATATCTTGATCTTTGACCTTGTTTGTTGGATGTTATATAAGTTTTCCCAGATAATTATTTTCCTACATTGATGAAAACCTATTGAGCTGTTATTTAATGCTTAGCTACTGCACTATGCTTTTGAAAAGGAGGTAAAAAAATATTTTCTGTTTCTTACTGTCATAAAATGGTGTACAACATTTTGTCCTGAGTCTGTTCTCCTTATTTCAACTGAAGTTTTCAGTCCTTTGAGCTAAAGAAGTTGCTTTCCTCTGAATCATGGAAAAATATACTTGCCTGTGACAAATCAGTGATAAAAATATGCAGGTAGAACTAAGCTAATTAAACACAACTGTTCAGCCTCAGATACTTTATCTGAGACATCTCCACTATGGTGGAAGAGTAAATTCAACCAAATACAGTTAATTTTCTGGGCTTGCCTTGTCCAAGAATGTTTTGTTGTGCCTTCCGCTTAAAAAGCAAAAACTCCTGTGAGAAGGAAACTATTGATGCTTCCTACTCATTTCTAAAGCCAGAAATCATCCTGAATTATGTGAATGCATTTATCTGCTTCTACCTACATTGCAGAGCAGAAGTTCTGGCAGAAAAAGGCATCATGCCTCTGATTTCAGAGGCATGTGCACTTGGTTGGATCGTTTTGGTGTGCAGGATTTGCACCTGTGTTTATGCAAATCTTCTTAGGTCGTAGTAAAGCAGCATACACACCACTAGCCTAAAAGCAGCAACTCCTGCCAGGGAGAGGTGGACATTTCATACTGAGTGGTGGGCACATTGTTTATGTGACACTGATTTTAGGTTGTTGTTTATACTCAGGCTGCCTTCCCAGTGTACATTTATTTAAGAAATTTTACAGTCTGATTTCCCAGTAATTTCAGGGGTCATAAGATGTCTAAATAAAATCTTGTGATTCTGGAAATTTGTCTGCAATTCACGGCAGCACTTTTAGCCTCACTGAACTCTCTTTACACATTTACATTTAAATGAACATGCCTTTTGGTGTTAATTCCTCTTAAATCTTAACTGTAACAAGTGATTGATACTGTAGCAGGTGCTTGATTTTTTTTTTCTTCCCTTGGCTTATTTAAGTTTTTTTTTGAGTTTTGTTATAGAAAAGAACCCAAAATGCATGAAAAGGAGTAGTGTAGGTATTGAAAAAGTCAGGAATTGGGAAGCTGAGAGGGTCAAATGAATCAGTAGGAAGAAATTATAGCTACTCCTACCTCTCATAATTTTGACTGTGTAGTATCCCTACAGATTTGAATTCTCTAAAACAGTTCATTTGAATTTTTAAGACAGTCTTCATTGCCAGATGAGATAAATAATACCATTGTATGTATTATGCAAAAACTTTTGCACTCTTATCTGGGGTGTTCATTTTACTGTTCCTAAAACCTGAGTTCAAGCACTGGAAGATCCTCCTACCTCAGTAAGAATATTTTGCAATTCAGCTGGTTTCTGTCAATCTTACTCTCTTAATGAGGGATTCTTCTGTTTCTCCCAATTCTCTGACTTCCCCTGAGATAGTGAAGAAAATTATGGGTAGGATTTCTGTAAGCAGCATCCAGATATGATTCTACTGACACTCATTAGGAAACTCAAAGTGATCTGCATTCTGTGGGGAAGTGCCTTCTCCAAACAGGAAGCTCTGTCTCAGAGTAACCCATGCTGTTTAGGTGGGATGCCCTAGAAGATAAAGATTCAGCTTGGATCCCACGCAGCTGCACAATCCTATCTCAGAGAAGTGAGAGCACCAACAGGGAGCAAAAGTGAGCAGAAAAAATATCTGCAGAGAAATAAGAATGAGATTGTTACAGACAGATGGAGGGTGGTTGGAACAGCATCATGAGGTATGTAAAGATCAAAGAGGATTTTCTAAGAGAGAAAACACCTGCATGACAATTGCAAACTCTAAAGAAAGAAATCAAGAGCTTAATCTAAGGACTATTTGATATCACCAAGCCACCAGTGTAAGGATGTAGCTGGAGTTGGTGGCAGAGGTCAGAGCAGCAGGAAGGAGCTGGTCTGGAGAGCTCCAGGCAGTAGTTCTTCCCCAGTTTGCTGGTGCTTTCCTCATCAGCAAAGAATCTATAAGTGCCTTATCAGGGTGGCAAGAATACCTGAATTCTCTTGTGACAAACACCTGTTTCATATTTTTTATTTGTGCTTCTCTTGCCACACTGTGCAGGGTTTTTTCATATGACTAAGAGAGCCCAACTGGACTCACTCAGAAGATGGTTATTTAAGAGGTAAATTTAAAATTGAATAAAGGGGGGGTTTGTAAGTTTCTTCTTTTTTTTTTTTTGGTAATCGTTATTTATTTGCAAAATTTTCAGGATGTGAATGCACCAAATGTCTGAGCTGAGTGATTGCTGAAAACACATTGCTTGAAGCAAGCTGGTAGTACATGCCTCTGTGATGGAAATGACAGCATAGAATGCCCAGCAGGCATACTGGGTCAGCAAAAATATATTGGGAATCGTTATCTCTGACTATGTTAATAGGCAGATTTCTGTAGTCAGTCAAGTTAAAATAACTGCCCTTTTTACTTGAAAACGGCCCTGTGAAAATGGGTGCCCTCCTTTTCTTCCCCCTCCCCCCGCTTCTTGTAATGTTTTTGCTCTTTGGTTATTTAGTTCTTCAGATTTGTCTTCTTCTTCTTGTTAGTACTTCATCAATTGTTAACTAAGCCCTCACCATCTTCATGTATTTAAAACAGCTGGTATGACTTTAGCAGTCCTTCATTATGTTTTTGAAACATGGTGATTTACAGCTAAAAATAATAACTTTTAGTTTCTTTCCATGCTGCTTCTTTTTTTCCGTCACTTAATTTGTAACAGTTGTCTAATGGTGCTTTTATGTTATCTGAAACAAAAATGTTACATTCACAGGCTTGGGAGTTTGAACTGCTGTACCAAGAAAGGTTTCATGCTTGGATTTAATGAGTAGGAAGTCATAGGTTAATTCTGATATGGCTTCTTGGAATTCAGCGTGGCCTATTCATAATGCTGTGTCTAACCTCTTCTTCATTCTTATAGGTTGAGGAAGAAGAAAACAAGGTCTTGGTCCTGGATTTACATTATGAGAATTAAAGAGCAGTTCAGTAAGATAGCTTTAGTTTGGACCCATAATTTGGTCTGTTCATGTCAATGCTCAGCTCCAGATATTTCAGTTTTAACTTTGTGCAATGCTTGTTCATGTACCTGTCATAGGTTAATTGCCATGATGTTCATTCACTCTAGTGGAGGTTGCATACATTTTTCAAGCAATCAACATGGTTTGCATTCTATATTTGTATTATTGGGCTCTCTACATAATCTGTTTCAAAACTTTACTGCATGAAGTACTTCCTTTCCTGCCATCAATACAAATAATTTTATGAATCAATAGTAAATACTCCCCAGTCTGCAATATCAGACTGAAGCTCAGCTTCACCAGATATTTTTGGATAATGAGAAGCACATAATATGTTGATTTGGGCCTGTTTCATAAAATTTCTATATGTGTCCATATATACCTTTTACTTTGCCTCGCTCTGAATTAAATACTTATATTGTGTTTGATTCTTAAAGAAACAGATGACATCTGGGAGATATGACATGGATTTTTTTATTTTTTTCTTTAGGATTAGGGTTTTTTCCCCATGAATAAAGGTTTCTTATTTGCCTTTAAATTTTCTGGTAACTTGTACCTTTTAAGAAATTGAATCTTCCTTTTTTTGGCTCAGTCACCTATCACAGGTGAGAGCAAGAAAAATCCTTCAAGTGAATGGCAACAATAAGTTAGTGCTAGGATCTTCCAGTTCATAGGTATCAGAACTCAATGAAAGTCCTTTTTCCATATTTTACTCCCAAATGATTTGACCATGCTGCATAGCATGGTCATACTTGCATGTGAACGTGCACATGTAATACAAGACAGTATTGTTCTAGGAATGGAATTTATTTCCTGCAGCTACCAGTGCCAAAGACAACAAAGAAGAAAAGTAATTTTTCACATAAAACAAGAGCTTTTTAAAGAATCAAGCATGTTAGCAGTGACTGTTGTACTTCAGCTTAAGGCCACCACATAAATTATACATAAAAAATTACCCAGGGAAGGTTATGCACACCTGTTTGTGTCAGTGCTATGAAATACTAATTTCAGTGTAGCTTCTGTTTAACTGAACATGTTATTGCCTTCTGAAAGTTATTTTAGGGTATTCCTTGAGTCTAGGCAGACTATTAATTCTTCCTTATCTTCACTTACAACTGGTTGAGACAAACATGTTATCTCTCCCAATAAACCAATGTCAATGGTCCCCATTGAGAGCATCAGTTAAACTTCCAGAAAATTCAGGGGACATTGATTTGCTTTTCTACATAAATTACCTTTCATGCTGAGGTTACAGACAGAACTCTATTGATTGGTGTATTTAAAATGAAGTTGTAATGCATAATGTATTCCTGTTCACTTGATTTTTTAATTTACTTGGAAGATTTTCAGCTGAATCCTGTGCATTCAACTGTCTATTTTTAAAAAGTTTGCTAAAATATGGAAGTGGCTGTTGACCAAGTTTGAATCAAAACACAAAATTAGTAATAAAAAAAATGGTAGGTGGTATTACAGCGTAGGCATAAACAAATAAATCTTCCTCTCTATAAATTACTGTAGCTGCATTGACCAGTCCATCTGCTTCAGCATGTCCCAGAAACATTATTATTTTTTTAAATGTATCTGTACTCTTATGAGGAATGTTAAAACCTGGAGTTGTAAATATACTAGTAAATTTGACACAACAAATATTTATTGTAAATCCATAGTACAAAGAGTTACTGCAAATTACAGAGAGCATGTATTTGAGCTGTGCCTCTTTCACCCTTCCTCTATGCTGGACATTTCTCTTGTGTACCCTATTGACCAAGAGGTGTTGCAAGATACCTGCATATTGAGGTAAGTCTTCCCCCAGCCCTGCAGCCTCTCCCCTCCACTCACCATCCATCCCACCCCAAAAAGCAAAAAGATATTGCAGTGAAAATATTTGGGTGGGCATCTAGATCTGTGATTTACCACATCATCCTAAACCATGGTTTGGTTTGTGCTAATAAGATGACACTCAAGACTCTGGATTCAGGGTGATATTTCTTCTATTAGGTCAAATACATCAGTGACTCTTTCTAGAATATGCAATATTTCTGTGAGGATTTGCACTGTGGAAAAATATGCCACAGGTGCTTGGAACATCTTTCAACACACTGCGTTTTGAAGCACAGTTTGTACCCTGCCTGTGTTGCCCACAGCGTTTGGGAGCCAGACTCAAAGCTCAAGCCAAAAGCGGAATTTAGTTCAAACTGCTTTTTTTCCTGGCCTTGACTGCGTCTGGTGGATATATATTATCAGTGCTTGGCCATTGAGTGATGTGAAAAACAGCTGATGAGAGCTTATTTGCAGTTTTCTGTCTAATTTCACACAGATGATTTGAATAAATGTGATTCTGGAATTCAGGATTCAGATGAGAAATTTTCTTCTAAGGAAATTGTGGGGTTTTTTTCCCAGTGCTGATATGGAGCATACTGCTTCTTTGCCCTTCCTTGCTGTTTGGCTTGCTGCTCATCTTGTGCTTGAAGGATGTATTTAAATTCCCTTTGCTAGACATGAACTTAGGGGTGTCTTTTTTGACCTTCCTTTTTCCCTGGGAAAATGCCCAACTATGACACCTGGCAGTGTTGTCTTCCTGATCTTGCAGCAGGCCTGAAAAACAGGTTGCAGAAAACAGTGCACATGCTTCTGCACTTTGTATTTTAGTGATATCAGTCAACTGCTACAAATGTTTCCCTTTCCAGCTGTAGGAATCCTTCTGGGAACTGGGAAAACTCCATGGAAACTGGGAAAATATTGAACCCCCTTGCCTTGAACTGGAGTTGTATTTCACCAGATGTACTTTAAGCCATTTTTCTCCTCAGTTTCTAAGTCATTGGAACTCATCATTTGTCATTCATCAACTCATAATTAATTAATATAATTGTGTAAGAATTACCAGACTGCAGATCATGGCACAGCTGATCATTTCATGTGCTATTCCAAGCAAATATTCTGCTCCTGTATTGGGTGTAGTGATGACATTTTTGTCAGTGGTGATGCTCCATGATTTATCACTAGCCCACATTGACAGCAAATGATTGCCTTCTGGAGAATCCGTGCAAGCACCTCCAGAGTGTAGGAGAGGTTGGCAGATGCTGTTTTTGGCAAGAAGGAAAATTGACAAGGAGGTAGGAGATGGTAAGAAATAACAAGAACCTTGTGTATGCCCTTTATCTGATAATGATACCCTCCAAAAATTTGAAGATTCCTGATAGAATGCTACATAACTGTGTTCATACTATATTTTCATGCTTAATAACCTATTTCCTATTATAGGTTCTATAAAATGCAATTAAAAATAAAAAGAAAATAATTTTGAACAACGTCATTCTGTGGGGAAAAAAGTCCCAAGTTCTCACTGTTCCCACAAATGGAGTACAAAATAAAGCTTTCTTTGATGTGAGGGGAGAGACATGATGTGCCATAAAGTTAACTGTTCAGCATGAATTCAGCACGTAGTCGGTTTAAGAAAGATGCTGAATATTTACAGGATGGTGAAGGCAGGTCATGAAATAGCTGGTATGGAACATCTTACCTGCACTACCCAATACGGAGTGATGATTTTGGATTTTTTGTTTTGTTTCTTATCTTTGTGCCAGCTGTCTAGCTATTCTTTCCTTGGTATGTTTATCTGGGCAAATCCAGACTGGAGTTTCCATAATATCATCATGTAAGGACCTAATACAGCACATTTTGTATGTGTGATTAATTCTCATCTGTGTTAATGACCCTGCTGGAAACACTGATGCTACTCACAGGAAAAAATCTTGAAAAATCAGATCTAGACTTGCTCTGGTGAAACTGGAAATGTAGGTAAAAACTCTTTGGGATACCATATTTGCCACTTAATAGAAACTGTGAGGTAAGAAGGAGCAAGAAACTGCATCAGTGCCTTTTGCTATCTGGTATTTCTCAAAACTTGTTATGACCATGCCTCTGCCATCCTGAAGATAAATGGTCATTTTCCTTAGACCATTTTACTGGGAGGGGCTCAAAGCATGCCACTAAATGCAAGTGACGCCTCCATTATGAGTGTGGTAATGTTATACTGAGTCCTTTCCTCTTTTGGCTATGGCAAAAGACTTTCTAGTCCATAGCCTGGCAGTATTTGGTCTTTTTTTAAAATTTTGTTCAGACAACATCCACCTGGTATCGATGTGATGTGTTCATCTGAAGCAGATGAATAATTTCTCCTTTGTTAAATTTTAGAGGACTGGAGACCCAGCTTGTTTAGATTGCTAGTAATTTGGAGAATTTGCTCTATTTCCTGGTACATGGGATTTCTGGCTACAAAAGGGCATGCATGAAAGAAGCCCTTGACAAGGAACCTGCTTGACTTGTTCTTGGCAGAGAAGTCAGCCAGCCGGTGGCTCCTGGGAAGACACTCCCCAGAGTCCCTCAGAAGAGTGGAGGGACAGCTTCCACACTTAGCACCAGGATCTCAGTCTCTCTGCAGGGATCTGGCGTTCTATAGACCAGACTCCCGAGACAATGACACAGTCCCTTTGGCATCTGCTCTGAAGCACAAGAGTATTTGTGTGGGAGCTTATGGAAGAATGCAGAAATCTCTGAGCCAAGAGGTGAGATCACGATGTGTATTTAAAATAACAGCAGAAATTTGCCATCTCTAGGGGCAATGGTATCTTAAATATACTCTTGAGCAGCATAGTGCTGGAATCATCCTATGGCTGCAAATGTGCAGTGGCTGCAAAATGTCTTGATGCTTGGACCTTACTTTATTAATACTAATTTTAGGCAGCTACTAATTGGTAACATCCACACAGAGGAATAAAGTAGTCATGTTGCGATAGACCACACCACTTAGAGAGAGTATTTGCCAGAACTTCTACGGTGCTCTAGACTTGGCAGTTAGTAAAAACAAAATTTGTAAACCCCTTTTATTATTGGAGTTTTATGCAATGGCCCATTGTTGCAATCCACTCTAATCACAGAAGAGCAAAGAGAAACAACTCTTTGTGAATAAAGCAGAAAGGACCCTATAATATTCCCAAAAATATTATTGAAACCAAGTGAGGTTAGATGTTGACGCAAAAAAAAAAATCAATATATTTTATATAATAGTAAAAGAGGGAAAGAGAAAGAAGGAGAAAAGAAAGAGAAAAGGAAAAAGAGACATAGAGAGAGAGAGAAAGAAGGAAAGAAGGAAAGAAAGAAAGAGAAAGAGAAAGAAAGAAGGAAAGAAAGAAAGAGAAAGAGAAAGAAAGAAAGAAAAGAAAGAGAGAGGGAGGGAGGCCTGACCAGAGGCCTTTTTTGGCCATGAATCCAACACCTTTCTCCATGCCCCTGGGTTAGGGGAATGTGCAAGCCTGGCAATAATAAGCGTGGGACTATAGCTGCCACTCCAGGCTGCAGGTCTGACCCCTGCCGTGGGTGCTCTTGCTGTCTTATCCATCACTTCCCAGATGCTTTGAACAATAGTGTCACTTTTCTTACCTCTATCAACTTGCAGTCCAGGCCCTCAGTCAGGAGGCCTATTCTTGGTGCAATGGTCTTCTGTGCAGCTTTTTTTACACAATTTTGCTATAATAAACAAAAGCCCTTCATGAAAATAGCCATAGACCATAATATTTCAGCCTCCAATGCTAGCTTCAATTAATTAGTCCCTGCTGGGTCCTGCATGTGCATTGCAACAGCCCCAGGCAGAGCTGCAGGTTTGGGTCAGAGTGACTTGAGAACTGCTGGGCAGAAAGAGACTGGAGGTTGCTGACTGACAGCCAGAGGGAGATGAGCCAGCAGTGCCCAGGGGGCCAAGAAGGCCAATGGCATCCTGGCCTGGATCAGCAGTAGTGTGGCCAGCAGGAGCAGGGCAGTGACTGTCCCCAGCACTGACTATACCCTATACCTGGCACTAGTGCGGCTGCACCTCAAACTGTGCATTCAGTTTTGGGCTCCTCACTAGAAGAGAGACTTAGAAGTGCTGGAGCATGTCCAGAGAAGGACAGTGGAGCTGGTGAAGGCTCTGGAGCACAAGTTCTTGAGGAGTAGCTGAGAGAGGTGGGGGTGTTTAGCCTGGAGAAAAGGAAGCTCAGGCAGGACTTTATTGATCTCTACAACTGCCTGAAAAAAGGTTGTAGCAAGGAGGGGGTTGGGCTCTTCAGTAATTTCTCAAGTGAAGTGGTGAGAGGAAATGTCAGGAAGTTGTGCCAAGGAAAGTTAAGGTTAGATATTAATTTTTTTTTCCCTGAAAGAGCGGTTACGCATTTAAATAAGTTACCCAAGATATGGTTGAGTCAAGAGTTAGAGTCCTCTGCATGTGGCACTTGGGGGTATTTGGTGGTTAGAGCCCTCTGTATGTGGCACTTGGTTTAGGGGTGGTTATGGTGGTGTTGCATTGATAGTTGGACCTGATGATCTTAAAGGTCTCTTTCAACACTGATGATTCTGTGCCTATATGTACTAACAGGTTTTTCTTTAATTTAAACTACCATTGAAGGTTCTGGTAATTTGCTTTGGAAAACAATAAAAAACCTTTGTTTTGTGGGCGCAAAAGAATATTAAAAAAAATCAAGTCATGACATGATGTACCACAGTGAATATATAAGGGAAAAAAAAGGAAGTAGTAAACAAATATGCTTTTCCTTCAGCTCATTGTTCACAGGATATTCTTTAGATGTGGAAGTGAAATAAGAACAAACTTTAAGTTAAGAGGATTTCTTTTCTTTCTTATGTTTTTCAAAATTATTTCTTAGAGAGGAAGAAATTATTTCAGTAGAAAAAAAGATTGATTGTCAACATAGAAGTATCTGCATAAGGTGTGAAAATCTGTTTCTTGCTACCTGTGACCTAATGACTGAACACATGATGGACTTATGCTTAAGACGGGGACAACACTCAAAGACATCTGGTACATTTGATGTCATACCTTTCATACTTTTGTTTTTTCGATACACTGCTGTTGAATTTCATGCCAATTTTAGTTTCCATGTTAAACTTAAAGATGTGTGCCACTCCTACTGTTCAGCATTATGAAGAGAGCACTGTCCATACTTATGAGAATATGTGTTCATCTTGGTGCCTCTTGTGTTCCTCTGCTCCTGAGTTCTGCCTTTTGTGACATGATGCCCTTGTCCTTGCAAATGACAAAGTTAGGTGCTGTTACAGTAAAGACATTTCTAATCACAGAGAAGACTGAGATAAGCCTTGCAAAAAGTCTTTGTGGATCAGATACTATGATCTCAGAAATGACCTGAAATAATCCTGTTAAGTGCCTTGTCATTGTGGAAGTGGACATGGTCATGGTCTGTCTTAGTCTTCTTCCAAAATGGGTTGAAGAGGTTATGCTTGCTTTCCTAAATCAGGACATCTCCTAATACCTTCACCTGTCAAAGTGCAGCTCTCCATGTCCTCTGCTTGGGTAGTTTTATCTCCTCTCTGCATCATTCGTGTATATACCTTTCAAAAACACTCTGAATGTGCTGTGTGAGGGAGAAATCTGTCATTTTGGTTGCTGCTTTCAGAAATACAGGGTGTCTCACAGTGAAGTGTGTGGAGGGGGTTTAATATCCACGTGGAGTGGGGAAGAACAGACTCCCCCACTCTCAATGCTCTGCCCAGAATACAGAGATGGAGCACCTGCTGACTTTTGGTGTTTGCCAGGAGATGCTAGTGGCAGCAAGGGACTTCAGTAGAAAAATGCATTGAAAGATGTGCACAATATACCTCTAACACAACTTGCCAGACCTTTTTGTTTCAATATATGCTAACATAAACATGAGAAAATTAAAGTTCTTAATGTGAGGAAAGAAAAAAGGAAACAAGCCATAGATTTTAATCCTAAAAGCAGATGTTGGGAATGTTTATGGGTGAAAAAGTCAAGTAGGACTGTCAAGACTCTCTTAATACTAGGGCAGATGGAAGTTTTGAGCATAAATCTTTCTTTTTTTTCTTTTTTTTCCTTTTTTGCACTACAGGTAATTCTGCAAACAGTGACAATTTCTAACAGTGTTTTAATTTTGACTGGATTTTACTGGTCTGAGCTATTTTGCTCCACTGAATCTTTCTCTCCTTCTTATTCACATGGAGTATAAATTCATAAAAGTACTTGGATCTTAGCGATCCAAGTCTACTTAAGCATCATTATATTAAATAAATCTTTTGGATAATCATCTGAAAGTGTACTTAAAGTGAGATATATTTTATATAAATATGCATACATATTTATGTCTAGATATCTGTAGATAGATCATCTTCATCATACAATGGAGTCTGGTATGTAATTGAAATACAATATAACATGTTTGCAATTTGGGATCATATCTGAAAGTTAATCCATTGAAATTGATGAGAAAAATCTAGATTTTTTGCTGGGATTAATCAAAATCAAGAGCTTTTCCTGTATAAAATATTGCAATAGCAGTCCCCTGTAAATTTATTTGATAGCTATGAAACTTTTGACTAGTTCTGACTTGATAATTTTATAAGAAAGTTAAAAAACCCAATGAAAGTTGGTGAGAGGCTCTGCAGAAAGATTTACCAGCTCTTGTTAGCATAAATATGGCTTGGTGAAAAGAAGGAAGCTTTTTTGAATAAGTTGCACTCAGGAAAAATCATTGTTGATATATAGGAAAGCAGACATATAGGTTGGACTGGAAAAATAATAATGATATTGGAACAGTGGTACATGGGTTTGGTGAGTAAATGAGATAAAGATAAATATTTGGTTTGAATTTCTGACATGATTTTGTTTGTTTTGTTTTTCTTTTTATATTGTGTTTCTGTTTGGAGTCCAACAACTTTTTCCAGTTTACTGCAGCAAGCTGATACACATTGGAAAAATTATTTGCTCTTAACCAGGTGGAAAACTTCACTTGTAAACACTGACAAGGAAAACTTCTGTGGAAAGCAAAGGGCTTAATGCTGTGCTTTTATGACAGGCTTCACTAATTTTGCTTTGGGTGTTTATAGACTCTGACTTAGGTCACAGGATACAGGTTTTTGTAGTGCTACTTGGCATCCCATCTCTGACTTCCCTGCTCCAATGAGCACTCAAGCAAACACTTCAAAAGAACAGTGGTCTGTTGCATAGACAGGATTTTAGGACAAGTATTTTTAAGGCTTTTCAGTAGATCAGTATTGAGGATATAATATAAATACAATGAACAGACTTGGGGCTTCAAGGAACAAAAGCCCTCTTTTAATGTGCTTTGATCATGTGGGAAGCATGGGAAGTGATGCTCTGGAGAAGAAGACACATGCATGGGTCAAAAGGTTGAAGGGGTTGAAAAGCAGTACATCAGCCCAAGTGAAGGAAAGGGAAAGCAAGTAAGTGGGGAAAGGTCTCCACAAAATGTCAAGCAGAGTAACTGCTGTTTACCTGCTGGCTGTTGATGTGTATTTTGCTAGCCCCTGACCAGCTGCACACACTGACAGGGTGCAGGTGGATATTTTTTCTCCATGCTACATATTCTACCACCAGGTCAATGGCACCGACCCTCTCCATTTTTTCATTTGTTTTCATTTGTTTTTTTTTTTCCGCAGCTGAATGAATGCTTTAGACTTCTCACCTCACTCATTTTGTTCAGTCTGTTTGGCACCATAGTCTGCCATGAGCTGAGGGACTAGAGTGCTTGAATTTTTCCTATTTGTTTTTATAGCTCATTTCTATCTCTCCATAATTTTTTTTAAGATGTCTGATAGATAAAGTGTGCTTTTAAGTTTGCCTGGCCTGAATTCTAAAAATATTTAGAAAGGACTACAGGATACTAAATGTCTCTATAACACAAAACATGCTAAAAATTATGTTTAAATTTATGAGGGTTTAAATTTTTGAAATGCTATTTCTTAGTAGTCCTCTTTCAAATTACTGCTTAGAAACAGACAATTCAATGCCTGCATTACTGAGAAGATGTGTTGCTTTGGTTTTTTTTAAATAGCAATTGACAACAAAACATTAGAACAGCAATATTATTGAGATGAAAGAAAAGAAGAATGAGCACCTTGAAGGTTTTTACAATGTAATTTTTGGGAAACTTCACAAATACACCTGCTGCCTCAATACCTTTATATTTTATGTGTATTTTATGTGCATTTTTTTCCCATTAATTGTGGACCATACTGCACATTTTTCTTCTCAAGTTCTGAAAATAGAAGGAGTCTCTTATACTTTGGAAAAATGAATAGCATATGTAAAAATACAAAGATTTGTGAATATCTGAAATATCTTAATTAGAGTTTTTTGCTCAATGGAAGAACCTTGTTAGCATGCATGAATCCTAAACTTTTTATGTTTATTAAATCAGAGACAAAGGTTTAACAAACAAATCCTACTTGCTAGACATATTCTTACTATCATGAATTTTGTAGTTCCTTTCAGTTTTGATTTTTGAGCCATGATGATTTACATCTTTTTTTCTGTTTAAATCAAATTTTCTTTAAAATAATATCAGATGTAACTGAAGGCTAGATATTTTTAAAAGATTTTTAATCATATCTGTCCCAGAGTAAGGCAAGCATGCCATGAGAATTCTTCTGAAAGTGAAAAATCAAATATAAAGAAATAAAAATAAACTAATTTTAGAATAGTTTGCATGCAGTAAAATGACAACATTTAACTTTAGTATGATTTTACTGGACAAATGATAACAGATCACATGAATAGCATTTTTATAAAGTTATGAAGGTCAGCTTACTGACTGTAGTCTCTGGCAATCAGTCATGTAGATAAGCATACAATGAAAATTTGACTTGCACACTGTCTTTGTCATAAGGTGCGTTTGTTTCAAACTTGGCAAAATGTCATCTCTGATAATTGCATTGTTAAAAAAGGATTTAAAAAATAATCAAACAAATAGAGACAACAGGGAGATCTCATTTCTCAGAGATATTTACAGCAGATGAACCATTTTGATTGCAAGGCAATCTGGTGCAGGACTCCATCTTGTCTTCCTTTTTCCTTGTTCTTACATGCCAAAATGCAAACTAATTCTCTATTGTGCACAGATTTCATCCCTCAGCTACCTGCAGCTGTTGATTGTGGCTGTAAGAATCTGAGGCTGCTGGCTGCAGTAATTTGTTTGTTGTGTGGCCACGGTGAGTAGAGGCTGCTCAGGCTCCCATCCCACTTAGAGCACCCCAGTGATAAGACAGCTGCCAAATAACCTCCTGTGTACTTTGGACAGAAAAAAAAATCTCAGTCTGAAAGTGTTTCTCCATGCCTCATTTTTGTTTGTCTTGTCACTACAGCAACAAGGAGTTTTATTTTTATGTTTCTATTATATACAATTCCTTTTCCTGCTGATGACCTTTAACTAGTAAATTTTTGATTACAAGCTGGTTTAATGGACACAACTCCCTATTTAATTAAAAATAATTCAGAATTCTCCTGGCATTAAAACCCAGTAATTTTACGTGGGCTAAGGAAAAAAACAAAACAAAAAAAAGCCTGGTGTGGGAGAGAAAAGGAGAAATGTGTTTGGATTTGAATCTCAGGTCTACTGACTTTATCTCAGATACAACATTCTTAGGGATATCTCTTGCCAGGAATAAAAAAATAATCAGTTTTTTAAACATTTTTAGGCAGAGCAAATAACTAGTCTTCAAGCTATCCCTTTTCCAAGGTTAGCAGGTTGTGTTTCCAGAAATGATATTTTACTGTTAACAAGCATTGAAGTTCCTCACTAGCCAGTGTAATGTGTGTTGTTACATTGGAGGTTGTTGTTGTGGTATTTCCCTCACTGATTTATAAAAACTCTGTAACTCCAAATTTATGGAAATCAGAACCCTGTTTTGCTAGAGGCCCTGCTCTGTGTAAGGGCCTCATGACGGAAAACAATTCTGTTCAGTTACTCTAGCGAGAATATTTATTTACAAACATCCAACTGAAATACACTGACAGAAAAATGAACATTTAAATGCCAGGCTACAGACTGTCAAATCAAAGAAAAAGGAGAATTGGGTAGATAAACTAAGCTAAATTAACAGCATCAAAGCTTCCTGAGGGCTGCAGTCAAAAGCTTTGTGGGTGAAATAAACACTTGAAATCAATACAAATATCATGCTGCAAGGGTGAAAGCACCATGGGGGCAGCTCATTTCTTCTGGCCTTCTCTGACAATCCTCTGCTGTGTGGGTGAAGAGCTATGAAGGAAAAGACCATGTGCTCCATCTGGAAGTGAGGGGGCTGCACAAAGGGCAAGGCTGTTCAGTCTGGAGCCTCAGTTGCGCTATTGTACGAAGCACAATACTGCTTTGCACGGGGAAACATGGTGGCAATCTCAAAAATTGCCACCACAGTGTGAATCAGGTTTCCTCCTAGTATCTGCACACTGATACTTGTAATTGACAACAGTAGCCCCTTATTTTCTTCCTTTTCAGAGGCATGCAAATTGTACGGTATTGAGTGGGATATAATCAGGATATTTAATATCATTTTTTAGTGTTTGGACACAGCAGCACTAAAACACATCTGTAATTTCATATGAAAATTATACAAATGAGCAAGGCATAGTTAATAACCCCTACTTGTGGAAGGCTTGGCTTTTGTATTATGAACAATTTCACTCCTGTTAAACAGAGATTGCATGTCATGGATTCAATAATTTGTTCTATAATTTAATTCCTGTAACACTGCCATGTTAATAAAAACATATTGCTGGCCTTGCAAATTATAAAGAAACTATTCAAGTGACCAGTATCTGATGCTGATGCAGTGTTGCTGTGGGAAGACTTGATTTTGGTGATTTAAGTTAATACATATGTAATTCAAGTTTTTTTAAACAGGATAACTACAGCTTTCCTGCCAACATATAATGGTTAAATATAGAGCTATAGTTAGCTCTGTATTTCACACCTCATTGTAGCATCTGTTCCACAAATAGACAACTAGACTAAGGTTGAATATTTTGTTCAATGTCATAATGTATGGTAAGTGTTAGACATTTTATGGAAACTTAGACATAATCCCTTCAAGGACATTGTGGCTTCATAAACTACTCTTTAAAAAAATCAGGGGTTTGGAGGTAGTTAACATGAGGTCTATGGAGTGGGCTGTAGAGTACAGCTGTCCTTTCCAGCAAACCTCTTGGCACGTGTGGAAGAGCAGCACAACATCTGCTCAGCTTTTTTGTTCGGAGCACTGACACTGTCAACACCACATCATAACAACCCCATGAGAGCATCTGCCCATCCTGCACAGTAGAAGAGTACAAAAGCAGCTCCACAATTTAGAGTGGGTTAATGCTGTACATACAAGACAATCATGTGCTCTGCAAGGGGACAATGTAGTAATGCTGTGGTAAAACAGACTGAACCCACAGTGGCTGCTGCTCTTTCAGATTAAAGACATTTCTCCAGGGAAAGTGTGGTTTAGGGCTTAGTTTACACTTGTGAGCACTGGCAATCTGTATGAAAATGGGTAAGAATCTTCCTATGAATGGGGTTAATTTTCATGTCAAATGAAGGTGGAACTATTAGCATGTGGTCTCTTCTCTCTTTATAAATGCTAATGTTGATTTACTGGGAGAAACAGAATGGCAGGAGAGTATCTTTTCCCTTGTTTTTCCCATAGATTTCCCCTGAGTGAAACCTGGTATTTAGTAAAAATTCATTGTATTTTCCAGGCTATTTACTCTGTGTGGTGAAGTAAAAGCTTTTCATTTTTTTCAAATATTTATTCTTTATAACCTTTATCTCTCTTTCTGAGAGCATCAGGGACCGCTTTTAAAACATAATAGAAATGAAGTCTGAAAATAATGATCTTCCACAGCCAAGTGGCATAACCTTTGAATGAAGAGGTGTGTTTGAGAAGAATTGAGGCTGGTATGCAGCACAGGTTGCAGAAGGGAGTAGAAAATTTTGATAGGCCCAAAGGCATGGTTAAATTCTCCCTGAATAGTAGAAACATAATGTAATATAAAATTCTATCTATTTTCTGCCACTGTCAGCTGGATCTAGGATGTATACTCAGAATAAATGGGTGGATTATCATGTTACAACTGGAAGCAGACTCTCTGTGTCCTGTTTTCTGTGTGATGAACTGCAGAATGAGGGGTTATGAAATACCCTCAGCTTTTTGGCATAATGAAATAGGAACTTTAGGACTTTGATCTTAATTTTTCAAATTTCCATCTTATTGCTTTGGGCTGACAGCCAGTGTAGTGACAGCATTTCTACACTGCATATCTACATTGTGAAGGTTACATCCTCTCTGTCCTTTAATATCTCACAATCTCCAAGCAAAGTACAAACTGCTCCATAACAACTCTTAAACATTGGTCTTTGGCAAAGAAGGGAAATACACACCACCTCTCTTCAATGACTGAAAAAACATTGAGTCAAAGTGAATCATTCACTCCCCACTGAGTACAAGGCAAGATAAACACCTGTACGTTGCACATACCCAAATCAGCTTGACAGAAACCTCCCTTCTTCTGTGACTAGAGCAGGACTGTTACCAGCAATACAGCAGCAAGAGACTGTGGTAAAATATGCTCCAGTAACCTCTTCTCTTCCCAGCCTTCATTCACATCCAAGTCATGACAAAAGACAGCAAACAGGAATCCTCTCTGCTTCTGTTGTTTTAAGAGGAGTAACCTTATTTCTCTGTCAGTGGTTAGACCTCACATTTAATCTTCAAGGATGCTGTGAGATTTCTAAAGGTATCTGTTTCCCTATTGATGGTGTGGGAACCTATCAGATGAGGATGGTTTCCAGTAAAGATGAAAAAAACTTTTTAAAATTTGGCTGTGATGTCTGTGTGACTGGTGGACATGCAAGCACCCATTACTGGCAGCACCAGCAGAACATTAAGAAGAATTCAGTGTAGGATCTGAAATAAGGGTTCCCTTCTCAGATGCTTCTGCCATCAGCCCATGGATGAGAATTTTTCATTTTCTTTTCTTCCAGACATTAGAGCATCTTGACATGGGTAAAGAAGGTGTTTTGTTAGCAATGGAGATATATTCTTTTGCTCTTTCATCAGCACTGTGTTACTATAACATTGCTTTGGAGGAATATTCCCCTTTGAGGTAGGAATTGAGCAGCCACCAGAGTTACTGCAAAAGGGAATGGAAAGTTACAATTGCTGTCTGAGAAAAGTTATGCTTTGTCTGGAGTATAGTTCTACATAGCAGAACTAGGTTTGCCCAAAAAGAGCTTTACCCTGTCAGTAGTCACAAAACCATCAGTATTACTACTTTGAACTCCATTTAAAGTTGGTTTGTGTATTTCTACATTGCAAAGGAATTTTCAGTGGCCATCAAAATGTGTGTTTGGAACCTGCCAATAACACATCAGTACATATTCTTCAAACATAGCAAGTTAGTGTGCTCCTGGAAAAGGAAGGAGAAAGTTAGGCAGAAAAAAGTGGGATGTGCGGGAACACATAGCTACATGGTGCTGAGGACTGGGAAGATTGTCACTGATAATTTTGTGTGTCATGCAGTGGGAAGAGTTTAGGAGCTCTCCTGGGACAGGAAAACTGATGTGTGGTGGGTTGACCCTGACTAGATGCCATGTGACCATAAAAGTCACTCTACCAGATGAGCAGGGGAGAGAAGACACTACAAAAGGTATATGGGTCAAGGTAAGGACACAGAGACAAGCAAAACAGACTTGATTGGCCCCCAGTTGAATTTATTACCAATCAAATCAGAGCAGGATAATGAGAAATAAAAATTAAATCTTAAAACTCCTTTCCCCCTACATCTCCTTTCTTGCCAGGTTTTACGCCTGAATTCTCTAATTCCTTCTCCTGAGTGGAGCAAGAAGACAGGGAATAGGGGCTGTGCTCAGTTCATCAAATGTCTCCAAGGTTCCTTCAACCTCAATGGGAGGCCACTCCTGCTGACAGGATCTCTCTGAACAGGATAGGATTGGCAGAAATTTTGAGGCAGAAATTTTTCTGACAGGATTTTCAGCAAAAGAAAACAAGCTCAGGCATCAAGCTGTAGAAGACCTGCACCACCCTCTAGACTTGCTGCTCCTGCCAATGATGGACAGATGAAGATTTCTGTCACAGAAAAAGCCCTTTGGTCTTCCAACGTTCCACTAGCTTCTGTGGCAGACAGCCAGGCTGGATTGGAGAGGGTAAGATCAACTTTGGGCAGCTGGGGTTTAACAAATGGTGGCTTTCTCTCTCCGTCTCAGTGACTGTTTCTGTTCCATGACAGTCGATAGCAGGGCCAATGTCATTCTCAGAATCACAGAATCACAAGGTTGGAAGAGACCTTCAAGATCATCAAGTCCAACACATGACCTAACACCTCACTAAACCATGGTACCAAGTGCCACATCCAGTCTTTTCTTGAACGCATCCAGGGATGGTGACTCCACCACCTCCCCAGGCAGACCATTCCAATATTTTATCATTCTTTCTGTGAAAAACTTCTTCCTAATATCCAATCTATATTTCCCCTGATGCATCTTGAGACTGTGTCTCGTTCTGACAATTTTTGCCTGCAGAAAGAGACCAACCCCACCTGACTACAACCACCTTTCAGGGAGTTCTAGAGAGTGATAAGGTCATCCCTGAGTCTCCTTTTCTCCAGGCTAAACACTCCCAGCTCCCTCAGTTGTTCCTCACAGGGTTTGTGTTCCCAGCCCCTCACCAGCCTCGCTGCCTCCTCTGGATGCGCTCCAGCGTCTCAAGGTCCTTCCCAAACTGAGGGCCCAGAACTGGACACAGCACTCGAGGTGTGGCCTCACCAGTGCTGAGTACAGGGTAAGAATGACCTCCCTGCTCCTGCTGGCCGCACTGTTCCTGACACAGGCCAGGATGCCTTTGGCCCTCTTGGCCACCAGGGCACACTGCTGGCTCCTGTCCAGTCGGCTGTCACCAGCACTCCCAGGTCCCTTTCCAACCACACTGTCCTCAGCCTGTAACACTGCAGGGGGTTATTGTAGCCAAAGTGCAGGACTCGGCATTGGATTTTTTTAACTTCATCCCATTGGACACTGCCTATCCCTTCCACTCTCTGCAGAGACCTCCTACCCTCCAACAGATCAACACATGTCCCCAACTTGGTGTTATCTGCAAATTTACTAATGAAAGACTCAATCCCTCATCCATATCATCAATAAAGATATTGAACAGACCTGGCCCAGCACAGAGCCCTGAGGACACCACTGCTGACTGGCCCCAGCTGGATGCAGCACTGTTCACCTCCACCCTCTGGGCCCGGCCATCCAGGCAGTTCTGAAGCCAGCACAGAGTGCTCCTGTCCAAGCCATGGGCTGCCAGCTTTTCCAGGAGTGTGCTGTGGGAGACAGTGTCAAAGGCCCTACTGAAGTCCAGGTAGACAACATCCACAGCCTTTCCTGCATCCACCAGGTGGGTCACTTGGTCATAAAAAGGGACCAGGTTGGTCAAACACAACCTTCCCCTCCTAAACCTGTGCTGGCTGGGTCTGATACCCTGTCTACCCTGTAAGTGCTGTGTGATGACACTCAATATGAACTGTTCCATGACCTTACCTGGTACTGAGGTCAGGCTGACTGGCCTATAATTGCCAGGGTCCTCCTTCCTACCCTTTGTGTGAATGGGTGTCACACTGGCCAACTTCCAGTCAGCTGGCACCTCACCAGTGAGCCAGGACTGCTGGTAAATGATGGAGAGTGGCTTCACAAACTCATCTGCCAGCTCCCTCACCACCCTGGGAGGGATCCCACCTGGTCCCATGGATTTATGAACATCCAAGCATCTCAGCAGTTC
>VZSJ01000457.1:3283950-3306425 GCA_013398405.1 Pheucticus melanocephalus | reverse complement strand
AACTGTTCCATGACCTTACCTGGTACTGAGGTCAGGCTGACTGGCCTATAATTGCCAGGGTCCTCCTTCCTACCCTTTGTGTGAATGGGTGTCACACTGGCCAACTTCCAGTCAGCTGGCACCTCACCAGTGAGCCAGGACTGTTGGTAAATGATGGAGAGTGGCTTCACAAACTCATCTGCCAGCTCCCTCATCACCCTGGGAGGGATTCCACCTGGTCCCATGGATTTATGAACATCCAAGCATCTCAGCAGTTCTCTGACTGCCTCTTCCTGGATAACAGGGGGATCATTCTGCTCCCTGACAGCATTGAGCAACCCAAGAGGACAGTTTTCCTGAAGGCAAGTTGTCTTCCCACTAAAAACTGAGGCAAGAAAGGCATTAAACACCTCTGCCTTATCCTCATCTGCAGTTACCAAGTTCCCTCCTGCATCTAATAAAGAACAAAGACTGATCTTACACTTCCTTTTACCTTTAA
Organism: Pheucticus melanocephalus; assembly: GCA_013398405.1. Classification (NCBI taxonomy): domain Eukaryota; kingdom Metazoa; phylum Chordata; class Aves; order Passeriformes; family Cardinalidae; genus Pheucticus; species Pheucticus melanocephalus. Next base: position 3,305,947 of record VZSJ01000457.1, on the reverse strand, counting down.
TATATTTGCAAAGACATTTTTTATTATCCTTTACCAAAGTTGCCCTTCTAAATTCAAACTGAGCTTTGGCTTCCCTAATTTTTCTTCTACATGCTCTAGTAACTCCCTTAAATATTTCCTGAGAGATCTGACCCTCCTTCCAAAGATGATACATCCTCTTTTTATTCTTAAGTTCCTCCAAAACCTCCTTGCCCATCGAGACTGGGTGTTTATCTCATTGCCTTGTCTTTCAGCATGCAGGGACAGTCTGTTCCTGAGCCCTCAAGATCTCTGTTTTGAAGCAGATCCACTTTTCCTGAGCTCCTTTGCTTTTAAGGACTGCTTCCCAAGAAACTCTTTTAATAAGCCTCCTAAATAGGCCAAAGTCTGCCCTCTGAAGGGCAGTATAAAAGTCCAGTTTAAAAGTCTTATTAATGTTCTTCCTGACTTCATCAAATATCGAGAATGCTATAATTTCATGATCACTATGCCCCAAGTGACCTCCAACCACCACATCTCCCACCAACCCATTTCTCTTTACAAACAACAGATCTAACATTCTTTCACCAACTTGTTACCAGGATTAATTATCCAGCTTTTTAAAAAAGTTGCAGTCATGCCTGAGCTGCCTTTGTGCTTATTCATGGTCCAGATGATTACTGTGCAACAGCCAGGATGTAGGGGGATGTTTAACTTCAGATACAGTCCTGTGGCCAACCAAAGGGAGGTCAGTATGCAATGTGCTCAGGGGAGCCTGCTCTGCTGGCAGCAAATCCCAAACAATTGGTGCTTGACCTGGAATTCTGAGTCTGTATTTGGTGTATGTGGCTTTCCACAGCAAAATGAAGTCCTGAAGGAACCACGCTGCTCACACAGCCCAGGTACGAGCACTCAGCTCTAATATACAGGATGAAGGCATCCAAGTTCAAATGCAGCCACAACCACAACGCACTCCTCACATTTCTCTAGCAGCTTCTGGTACTGGTGCTGGTACTTCTGGAAGAGCAGTGCTGTTGAGTTCATAGGAATTTTAACAAAAATGAAGGCTTGCGTTTAACCTCAGCTCACTTTTCAGTCATCTGGTAGCAAATTAGATTTAATTCATGTCATCTGATACATGGTTCAGAAGTCTGAGTTGCCTTCAAGTGCTTACTTTCAGCTACCCCTGAGTGCTAACCTGGGTTTGCAGCCGTCTGAAAGTGTCCCAGAGTTGTGGACAGAGGTATGCTTTGCAGACAATCTCTTTGCCAGGACTTCTGATTTTGGTCACACTCTTTAAAACACTGTGCCTGTATTTGGCAACATAGGTCCTTGGACAGCAAAGCTGGAGCTGCATTAGTGCTTAGATTCCTCCCAACAATGCTGGTGAAGATGAAAAGAACTACAGCATGTTTTTCAGAAGTGGGTGGTGCTTTTCTTCTACTACTCTTATCCTGTAGCAGCTATGTCCCATTATTCCTGATTCCAAATTATTTTTGGAATATCTCCTCCATACATATTAAAAGCAACAGCATTTCACTCCACCATTATCTAAACAGCAAACTGCTCATGGATTTTACCTTATATGACCTAACTTTGGTAAATTTTGACTGTACTACTTCCTTTCATTAATAAATAGCTACCTGGTGTTGTTTTGGAGCTCAAATCCCAGAGAGCATATTTACTTAATAATAGATGATCTATGCAGCAACATATGGGCAGGTCATTAAAAAGGGTTCACATTATCTAGTTTGAGCTAGTCCGCTGTTTGGCTTTCCACACAGCGAATTAAGGCTTGGCTCACGACTCTGCTTCTCTGCTCCCCTGGGAGCCTCAGTTCAACACCAGGCTAAAACTTTAACTGACCCTAGTTGAACCATTTTCAGCAAATTCTGCCTCTCAGCCCACAAATGACTGTCCCTTCCCAAGTAACCTTGAACCGTGGGCGGTTCCCTGAGGAGCACATGGGAGTGTGTTTCCCTTCTGCAGATTTTACAGAGCATCCTGCTTGATGTCTACTTCAGCATGGACAAGCCTGCTGGCTGTGAGGCAGGGAGGGAGGAAGGAAAGGTAGGACATGGCTTTTTAATGCCCTAAGGAGCATGAAAGGCCACCTAACCTATGGTTAGCTATATCTATACTATATCTATATCTAGCTTTTCTACCTTGAGAAAGAAAAGGCTAAGAAAAGAAAGTTTAGGGGAACCCTTATCACCAGGTTCCCATATTCAAAGGATGACTACAAAGAAGAAGGAGATTCCCTTTTTATGAGAAGTCACACAGAGAAGATGGGGAACAATGGGTACAAGTTACTTATGGGATGATTCCAATTAGACAAAAGAGAAATTTTTTTACAAACAACCATTGTAATAATATCCCTAAGGAAATTGTGGATTCCTCAACATTGAACGCTTTTAAGATTCATCCAGACAAAGTACAGGGCCATCTTGTCTGGGCTGTCCTTTTGCTAAGAAAGGTTGGATCAGTTCATTCCTAAGGTCTTTGATACTTACTGCAGGCTGTACTCAATCCTCGTTATAGGTGATTACTTAGTGATGAAATTTTTCAACAAACAAGGAGTTAAGAAAAAGACTAACACTTTTCTGGAAAGGTTACCCTGTTCTGCTAACTTAAAATTCCAGTAACTTTTTTTCTACCTATAAACGGAGTTACAAAAGAACAGCACGTGCAGTTTCTTCACATGATATTTTCTGAACACCATGTGATTCAGCAACTGCTTCTCACAGTGTTTTCTTAATGCATGTGGCAATGGACAGTTCCTTTTCTCAACAGAGCACCATATTTCTATGAGGGGATTCCGAGGCTATGATTGATATACAGTCATTGTTCTTTAGTATATAGTCTAAATATAGCATGCAGTTAGATAATCAGGGATAGAAGAGCTCAGAATACAGGATACAGATGGCAAGCTGGTTAGCTTCTGGGATGTGCTGGCCCAGGACCTCCTGGAGGTCTATGCTCTCTGCTGTCTTGATTCAGGCTAGCAGACTCCAATGAAATGCTGCTGTACAGCTGGTTTCTATTTTACCTTTTGAGTCATGCTGAAACAATGCTGTAAAAACACTGTCTTCAGAATTATTAGTCTGTTATAGGTTACTGTTGCAATTCTAACCCAAAACAGTTTCAGAGATGTCATTTTTAGACAATGATTTTTTATTTTGTCTTTGTGACATGTTCTAGGGTGGATATGTGAGAGCCTTTCTCACAGAAAAAACTTGTTTCCCACACATTATGTGATAGCATCACAGCATGATATTCTATGAAAATCCATTTTAAAAACACACTAAGAATTCATGCTTGAACTGGTTCAGTAGACATGTGAATCCTGAAAAGCTGTTCTCCTATGGTCTGTGAACAAGTTGGTACAGCTTTGCACAAAACACATTCCAACTTGTTCATTATTGTGTCTCAGTTCCTCAAAGCAGGAGCTTCTGGCAGGTCGAACAGCTCTGGCAGTGGAGACCAGCTTATAGAGTAGTCATAGCTCACCTGAACAGTTCCAGGTTATCTATGCATGCATGGACTCTTACAGGTTTGGCTAGAGTCCCTTTGCCAACTGACTCAACCAGTTGTGAAATTTTCAGTTCCCTGTTTGAAGAACCTGTGAGGTGCTGCCTGCTTCATCTAGGAAGTAAAAAATTCCAGGTTTACTTTTAGGATTGGGTATAGCTCAGAGAAGCCCAGAGTCTACAACAAAATTCCAAAGGGCAGATGTGTGAGAGTTTTGCTTCAAAGAGGCAAGTTTGGAAGCCCAAGGGCTCTGAGTTAGATGAGGGAAGTGCTGTGCATGTATGCTGGAGCTATTTAATTTGAATACATATGTGGTTCAAAACTGAAACAAAAACAACTCATTGGGACACTGTTTAGCTTGAACTGACTTCACATAACTTGTACATGTTTTCAATGCACTTTTCCTATGTTTAGAATGCTAAGATGTCTGGAGACTTATTGAGCCAGATGTTTCTCCTGGGCTTGTGGTGGGCAGGATGATTAGACTCAGAGATCAAACAGAGGCAGATTTTTAAATTTATACTTTTCATACATTGCCTTATAATAATGGGTGTCTTCACTAAAGGTCCTATATCTTTTTCATTCTGCTCACAGCAGAATGCTGGGTTTTTTTGAAGTTCATCAAACTAATATTATAATCTAGGTAGAATTAAGGTGGTATGCATATTCCTTTAGTTAGCACATGATAAAAGACAACTGCCACGTACTGGAGGTAATCTGACAAACAAGGCATTAAATATTCAGGTAGCTGTGCTTGTTTCAGTGGGATTAGTTATGTACCTAAAGAGAGAAGCTGATGTGAACGTATTACTGGCCTATGGCTACTGTTAGTACAAACCTGAGTCTGCAGGAAATGCAGAATTAGTGTTTTCAGGCTGACAGTTTTCATTTTGCATGCTCAAGACTAAGCAGAACATTTTTAACATAACTGGGATGAGATGAAGGCTATGAACAAAGAGAGAGCTAAGTTTACTAGTGATTTATATTTTTTCTTTTGTATTTCCATTTTCTCCATTCACTTCTAAGTGTGAATGTCTTACGGTTCACTTATTCTGGTGAGACTGGAAAAGTTTGCACTAAACTATAAACAGTGACTAATGCAACAAACCAAAAGGTATGGTTTGCTCAGATTTCCTCCAAATCCCTTAATCATCTGACTTTATGCAATAGAGATGCTAATTCTTCATCTCTCTAAAAACAAGAGACAAATGAGATTGTACAAGTCAGCATATGGATAAACAAACATAATAATATTTTTCTAGATTTTTTTTACTGCAGGTGTCTAGACTTTGAAAAAAAAGGGATAAAAAACAAATATTGTGTGGAGACCACTCCAGGGTAAGGACCAAAACAGAGAAAAAAGGAGAAGGAATATTTTGGCATTCCAAGTTTTTCTGCTCTATTATTCAAGATTTCCTCTAGTGAATCAGGGTAATGCTGAATTTAGACTTCTGCCGCTAATCTTGCATTCAACTTTATTATGACAATATTGTAATACTGGGCATTTTCTGAAGAGAGATATTATATATTTCATTGCCTTAAATCTAACAATCACAGTCTTATTTCTGCTTACTTTTCTTCTATAGATATTAGAAAATAAGTTCTAAGTGAGTTTTAACAGTAAATGTTTCTGAGAAAATCACAAGAATATGAATGAAACTAACCACAGACCTCAGGCATCATATTTTAAGTTATGCAAAGCGAAAGTCCTCGGTTGTAAAAATGGAGCAATAGTTTTATTTCTGTTGCTTGGACTTAATAACTAGGCCCTGAATAATTTTTCTTCTTATGTGTTTGAGTGAAACACCAAAATTTAAAACTGATAACTTGCATGTTGGGGTGACTCAGTTAGTAGATAGAGGAAAGGCTGGGGATTCTGTCTATCTGGACTTTAGTAAAGCGTGCTGCACAGCATCTTCTTGGAGAAACTGGCTTCTGCTGCTGTGAAGGGGTGCATTCCTTGCTGAGTGAAATGCTGGCTGGATGGGTGGGTCCAAAGGGTGGTGGGGAATCCAGCTACACCCCGCCGTCAGCCAGTCAGCAGTGGTGTTCCCTGGGACTCACTGCTGGGTCCAGTTCAGTTTGATATCTGTACTGATGATCTGGATGAGGGGATCAGCGTACCCTCCGTGAGCTCACAGACAGCAAGCTGGGCTGGAATGTTGATCTGCTGGAGGGCAGGAAGGTTCTACAGAGGGATCTGGACAGGCTGGATTGATGGGCAGGGGAAAACAATATGAACTTAAACAAGATCGTTAAAGGCCAGGTCCTGCCCTTGGGTCACAACAACCCGAGGCAGTGCCACAGGCCAGAGGCAGAGTAACTGGAAAAGTTGTTCACTGGGAAAGGACCTGGGGGTCTTGGTGACAATGGCTGAATATGAGCCAGGGTGTGCCCAGTTGGGCAAGAACACCAATGGCACCCTGCTGTCAGCAACAGCATGGCCAGCAGGAGCAGGGCAGGGATTGTCTACCTGTACCGTAGCACTGATGGGGCCACACCCCAAATCCTATGTTCACTGTTACTCCAATCAGTACAAGAATGACATTGCTCTCTCTATCTACAATAACCTGAAAGGAGGTTATAAAAAGGTGGGGATCAGTTTCTTCTGGCACATTTCAAGTGAAAGGACAATAGGAAACAGCCTCAAGTGGTGCCAGGTTAGACAGTAGAAATGGTGAGTCACCATTGGTTACAGTAGAAATGGTGAGTAGAGGTGGAGTGTTCAAGAGGCATAAATCTTGGAATATGGTTTAAGAGTGATTATGGTGGTGCTAGGTTGACAGCTGGGCTAGAAGATTTGAAGATCTTGAACCTTGATGATTCTGTGATTCTGTCTCTGGATTCTGCAAATTAATTATGGAAAATAGGTTAAAAACCCATCTGCTGAGGAGGGTTCACAACTTATCTCAAGTAAAGAGGGTTGTGCATGGAGTAGTGCACTTCTATTCTCCAAAGTACCCAGAGTACTCTTTAATTCCTGTTTCCTATAGAAAAAACACCTGAACTCTGGACACCCTGTGGTAAACTGTGATAAGAAAACACTACCCTCAATTTCAAATAGCTTAAGGCTGGAAAACATGCTGTCTTTAGACTCTCCAGGGTACTTCAGGTGGTAAAGTAGCAATTGATATTTTAATACTCACCAGGTTTTACAAAATTACTTCAGCTAATTCAGTATTTTCTTTACCTCAATGCAGCAATAAGATTCTGATGACATACTTGATAGTTTTATTTCTTACATCACTATGAAAACACTCCTCTTTTAAAAGTTCTTGCTGCTCTTGCACTCTGCCCTAAAGTAGAGACAAAATGAAAACAAAATTCACCAGTGATGTGTAAGATATTTCAGCACTATGTTTATTGCATTCCTTCAGGATAGGCAGCAGACTAAACCAATATCCAGCTCAGTAGGACACTATGTTCATTGGGGGAAGAACAGCACTGCTGTAAAGGAAGACAGCACAATCATGAAGTAGGTTGGCAGCTTTTAAGGATTTATTCCTGGTTCAAGATAATTATTTGTACTATTAATGTCACGAAAGGTACTTGATGGCATGGATTGATGGATTTAAAGGTACAGTGGAGAAAATCTTGGTTTAAAACTCCAAAAAGGGAGATAGAACTACACTAAGGGTTTTTTCTAAGAGTTCTAGTGGCAACCAAGCCCACTAGCCATAGCTAAGACTATTTTTTGAGGAAATAATATACTAATATTTTACACACAATTCCTTTGTGTGCTCTCTTTTGGAAGGAATATGTCAGGGGGGAGAGGGAGAAGGTAGAATAAATCCTGAATTAATTGTCTCTTCTGGTCAAATTCCCCAGTCAGATGAGGTGCTTTCCCAAGCAATTTTTTTTTTCATGAGCTTACATCAAATTTCTTGGTTAAAAAGGCTATTGCCTCAGCAGAGTTGATTTTATGATAACACAAAAAAAGTACAGTATTACTTGGAAGTCACTATAATGAATTGAAGTAATTGCAGAAGAACATATTTTGACACGGAAGCCAAACTTCAGGATGTTAGGCCTTATTCCAAATTGGATGAAAACCCAAGGTACTGGCACGTACAACCATTTAAGAATTCGTCTCTTCCACATGCTTTATTTACATCCTTGACAGCATTTTCATGGGATTTTTCCATTCAGGTTGCACCTTGTGAAAGATCTGGGGAGACAAACAGAACTCTAAAGAAGCTAAACAAAGCCATTTGGTCAGGTAGGTTTCACCTTCAGTTTCATTTTTGTGAATTTTTCTTAACTGCACTCATATGGAGCTTACTTTAAATTTACATTAGTATAACTTATTGCAGCACTTGAGTCCAAGTGTCAAGTGTGAATAAACAAATCATTTTAATGCCGAAGGCTTTGCCCCATGTTTACTGTGAACAACAGATGAACATGATACTGCTATATATCAGTTGCTTCCTCCTTTTTCAGTTGTTTACTGGAAGCATAGAAGTTACCATAATTATTTCAATATGTGCATCTTCCACAGAAGTTCCAGTGACTGTACATTCCATTGCAGAGAGGACTTTTAAATCAGTTGCTGCAGATGTGGACAGAGAAAACGTTAAAGTTTGAGAAAATTCTGAACTTTTTCGAGACCTGTCTGAGGCCTAGAAGAAAAATTGTAGAGTTTTAATTCCATTCTGGTCTAGAGATTTAATTAATGTCATGATGACATCAGGCAGAAATCTGTCAGTAACAGTTTTGGTGAGTCTGTTTATGCCTATGGGGACATAGGGAGTGCCACATGTACACCCAGCAACACTTTGAACACTTCTGATCCTTAGGTTTGAGAGCAGGTGTCTCACTGTGGTTTACTTCTCTATAAAACAAGAATATTTCATCTTTTTTTACAAGCAAAATAAAATTGTGTTTAAAAAAAGTCAGAAATTCATTTATTGTTAGTGGCCTTACTGAGAGAGGGGCAGTCCTCAACTATTACTGTGTGATCCTTCTCTTATATTCAGTAAGCTGAACTGAACTCTGTCTGTTTTATCTTCCTTTGAGCTTGGCCAATTATATTTCTTGCTCTTTTTTTTTGAGAACCAGCCCAGAAGTCTACCATCTCTAGGTGCTAAATTGAATTCTACTTGCAAATACAGAGAGAAAGGAGCACAAGTATATGAGGCCAAAACATGAATCATGTCAGCTAGCTCATTTTTCCTCATAAGCTCTCTGAAATTGAAGAAAACTTTTAAGTAATGTAGATTTTAACATATTCATCCAAACTGTTAGGGAAGCATGGGACAGGTGAATCTTCCTATTTGCCAAAATGAGCCTGTGATGTCAAGGGTAATGCTGCCTTGGAAGTACAGCGTATGTTTTGCCCTCGGGTTGCTTTAACAGCTCAAAGGTTAAATCCTTAGAATCAGGTACCATTCATGTCAGCAGTCTAGCCACAGATGAGCCTGAAAGTGAGACAATCAGCCAAGCGTGTAGCCACATGGCCTGGGATATACTGTGACTTATTTTAGTCTGAGGGAATATGTGTGCTCTGTGATGAAGAGCTTTACATGGTTTCAGATCAGAGCATCAATATGTGCTGCAAAGCCCCCCTGTGCTCTAAAAAGCTAACCATGTTTGAGCTATGTAGATGCGCTTTACTGGGTTCCAAGGTCTCTTGACATAGAGCCCTGAAAGAAAAATTGAGCTTTAATTACATCTAGTATGTGTTTTAGTGCAGGATCTTTCAGTCACTTTGAAGGCTTAAAAAAATCTTTACATTTTGAAGGTCGGGAGAACTATCAAAAACTATCCTCCAGTGACTTTTATAATTTTTATACCATACATTTTAAGAAGCAAAATGAAGCGTCTGGTTCTCTGTTCTTGTTAGCTTTTCTGCATGATAACTTCTCTTCAGTGCACGTTCTTCATTCTCAGTAATACAGAGCTGGCACATTAATGTTCTGAAGGGAAAGAAGACATTCAGCAGGCAGTTCTGGAGGGAAGAGATTGATTACATCCTGATAATGGTATGAATAATTCAGAAGTCTGAAGTATGAGAACCTGAGTACTGATGCTAAGAAAGCATATGAGGGATACCCTCAAGAAAAATTTGTTTCATGCCTTTCTCACTCACTGACAAAATAAATTGAATACTCTCTTACCCACATAAAATGACCACCCTGCTTCATCAGCCTGGAGTTTGCTTTAGATACAAAGAAGGTCACAGGACTGTTTTATTTTAAGGCCAAAAAACCCGCAGACGTAATTCTAGAGACTGTTGGTGAACTCTTTCAACAATATGACCTGGGAAGCAACCTAGCTCCAGGTGACATACCTCAAAAAAGTACAAAGAAAAGCAAATAGATCTTCACCAGTACTTCTGTGGAGTTTGATAATTCTGTTGCTAAAACTTCTTTTCTGCATAGTCAATGGATTATTGCAAGAGTTATGAGACAGGTCATTGTTGAAGAGGCCCATCATTCAATTTCTCACTGCCTTTGAAAGGTTACACATTATGAATTTTCAGATCTTGAGTCTTAAAAATGTTTTCTGATTTATGACAGCAGAGATTAAAGAGTTACTGGAATGTCTCTCTGTCTGATAGGGGTTTCAGGATGGATTTTACTACCTCCCCACTGTGCCTTTCAGTTTGGCAACTTCATATGTACTCTAAGTACAAAAAAAAAAAAAAAAAAGTATGAAAAGAACACAGACAGATTTTCCTTAAGGATAATTACTCAGATAGTGTCTTAGATAACAACTTATGAGTCATTGCAATTATTCCAGATACCAGTAAATAAAATTCAATTTTTTGCAGAAATGTGGTTAATGGGAGGGAATACTTCTGAATAAAAAAATTGCATTCCTTTCCAAAAAGTATAGGCTTACCTTGTTGAAGTAAATCCTGGCACTGTGTAAAAGGACTCACATACAATTGACAGCAGATGATGGATCAGTTGTCACAGAGAATGATTTGCATGAGGGTTGCTAGGAGAGAAGACAGGACCTTCCATTTAGATTACAAATTAAGCTGATTATCAGAAAATTAGTTTTCATCAGAAATGATGGCTGTTACAGTTGGTTTATGGTATATCCTATGGATTTCTCTTCCAATGGCTTGATCTATGCTATCTTGGTTGTCACTATAAAAGCAAGTCAGCTAAGGGGCACGTTTATGTTACAAGAATTTTTGCAAACTGCAATGATCTCCAGTTTGCTGATCTCATAGTCAGGATTTACTTTCTAAAGCAGTTCCAGTAGCAAAAGACTTCAACAGTAAATACTAAGAAGTAATTAGCTCATTAAAAGTATGCTTTCCTAAGTAAAGCTGAATGTTGGGAAACACTGATAGGTGTTAGCATTTTTCTGGTATGTTTGAGGCTGGAGAGGCATCTCAGTGCTCAAGAAACTTCATCTGAAAACACCAGCATCATATCTTCTGCCATGATTATGGCTTCCCACTGTTTCCAGTGTATGTTTTTATAAGACAGTGATGAAAACATACTCGTGTGTTGTAAATTCAACTATTCAAGCACTTAAATGTAAGCAAACGTTCAAGTCTTGATCTATGAGTTTTTCTAGTTATTATCCATAAGTTTTTTTCATATGTTTTAGTATTAGAAGACACTGACTTAAAACCCCAAAATTTTCCATAGTTCAAAGAGTTCTGATAGTGAGATTTGCCTGGATTATATATGTCCATAGTAAATATTTTGAGAGCATAAGCCTATATAAGAAAGTCATTGTTCTTTCTACTGAGCATTCAAAAAGCCTCCTCTCTGCATATATTTTGACTATCATCCACTTACAACTTTTGCCTTTTTGTTTTGCTTCTTGTATTCAGAAATCCATATGCAAGATTTTAATTGTTAGAATGGTTTTGTTGACAGCAGCTGAAAACTCCTCAGGGTATTTGCTTATTTTTTCCTTTTGCTTTTCTGTAAAATATTTATTTTTAAATAAAATTGTATAATAATGGAATAATTATCTAAAAATTCTATTACATCATGTTGAAGGTTTTTATGTTTTTATGTTAATGCAGATCTTCTATATTCTGATAAAAAAGCAGATCTCCCAGTCTGTAAATAAAATTTTTAAATAATCTGTTGCTATTCTGCCTTATGTTGTGAATAGCATATTAAACCTTGGCCTTTGAATCTTTACCAATTTATTTTATTCCTTGGCACCAGACAAGCAGTCTTGTATGGAAATGAGATTGCATTCTGGAAAAAACTTATTTCACACTCATCCCAAACCCAGCAGAAAAGAATTCCATTCCTTACATTTGAGTGCTTTTAACTGCAGAAAATCTGGAAGTTGAATGTTACTTCAACTATGACAGGTTCCTTTAAGGATAGGCTCAACAGGAGTAGGAGCTGGCAGACAGGCCTGCTGAGGGACCACTTTCTGTGCATTGAGATCTTTGTTCTCAAAGCTGATCTAAAAAAGCACTGTAGACCTGTGGTGTTTGCTCAGAAGCATTTCGAGGATGACTAGATACTCTCAGCAATATCAAACATTCAGATCTTTTTTGGAGATAATCACTGAGATTTGCACTTCCTGTGACTGATTTACCTCAGAGCAGAATGAATCAGATGCTGAATATGATGTGTTCTAATGACTAAATTTGGAATCTATCGAGGCAGTTAATGTTCTTTTATACAACTAAAGTTGAGTGAGATCAACTCCATCCCTAATGAAAAGTGTTGGATTTAAGAAATGTGCTCAGGCCCATTAAAACTGACCCACAGGTAATTAGAATGTCATTGAAGAGGACTCAGTACTAATCCCTGTGTCACAAGTTGTAAATTATTACTGATCTTAAGCCCTATATTAATACATGGTTATGTGGCTGTATAGCCAGTGCTAGGGGAAAAACAATATGTTATTAATTCTGAGGAAAAGCAGACTCGACAACAAGAAGTAAATACTAAACCAGAAAACATCCAGCAGTCCCCCTAAGTACCTCAGTGCCTTCTCCATTTATTGTTGCTATCCTGTACAAACTGGATCTGGAAGAGAGAGTGACATCACCAAAGGCGTCATAGAACAGCCTGCATTCAGCTTTGAGAAAAAGAAACTCTGCTGCTACTTGACAGTACTGGGTTTAACAGTTATAAAACACTGATCATGATCTTAAATGAGTTTAGGCCTTTATCTGTTGCAAATTTAACTTAAAAAATTATGAGATTTAGCACTGAATGGATGCTGGTCCTGGTATTTGAGTCAACACAAGGGTTGTTCCACTGTAGATATGCAGATTTTAAATCTCCATTACTTTCAGTAACAAAATAAGTTTAATGATGGGTATCATGGTGGGTATCCAAAACAAAAATTATTGTTCCTTCAGTCTTCTAGGTAAGTGCAGTGTTAAAATTGCTGAAAAAATTTTGGACACTCACGTCTTAGTTGGGACTGCTTGTCATGAAGCATCCAGAGACTACGGCCTTTACTGTCCAATACGAAATTCAAGAACTTCTTACTGCCACTAGAAGAAAGTTTTGTTCATGAAGGGTGAAGGCAAGTTGAAGGATTGGCTCCAGGTAACCAGTTTGATCCCAGGTTTTTCCTTTGCAAAGGTTACCTCTCGTCACTGTTACAGTGGTTGACATCAGTCAGCCTTTGGCTTGCTCAGAAAGGTCAGGATGGACGGGGTGTCCCCTGTGCGCTGGGGCGCGCCTTGCAGGCACAGGTCACTGAGGCCAGCAGTGCCAGCTGCTGCCCTGCTCCCACCTCTGCAGGGGCTGGGCACGGCTCCCACACTGCTAAAGGCTGCCAGTCGGGTCTTCACAGGATAGTGGTGGGCAGAGAGGAACCTTCAAACAAAGTTTGTTAGCAAAGACTTTCCAATGAGTCACATGGTTTAGAAAGAATCCCCTTGATCTATGAACTTAGCGAAGAGTCTAGGTAAGTCTAATCCTAGCCCCAGACTTGGTCAACAGTTTATATCTAAAGATTATACAAGTCTAATTGGACCTTTATATGATTTTACCCACAGAATTAAGGATGCCAAACAACATGTATTTATACAAACATATCAAATGATTTATTTGAATCCTTTCACCTTTGCGAGGAGTCCTTACTGTGCAAAAATAGGACTGACCTCTTGTAGTATAGAGTGAATTTAATTTGTATTATTTTATGCATTTTTAGACTTTGTGTTGTCATGTTTACTCAGCAAAATATTCTTTGCTGCTGATAAAGGTGTTATCAGCTCTTTGTTTTTTGCTCCTTGAAAATTTTGAGTCTCATTTCCATATGAGGGCCTTGCTGCTCACAGGCACAATCAGGGAGCATCTTTCTTGCATACCCTCACAACTGGGTTTGATGGATGGCTAAGCAGGTCTCAGCATTCTTCAGCACTAAAACCAGCAGACCCTTCTTGCTTGATCTTATCACTAAGAAGACCCTTCTTGCTCGATCTATCACTGGCAAATTTTAAGCCAGACAAAGTTTGAGCTGCTGTATCCCTGCTCAGACAGAGCAACCTGCTACAAGTAAGGCAGTGCTGCTTGCTTTCACTGACTAGACTTAATGAATTTTGTCATCAAAACACATCAGCCCTTACCACTAGCTAGGTAGAAGGTTGTAAATACCAGAGAGATGTACCAAAAAGGAACACCAGTAGGTACCACAGTTGCTTGTAACTTGTGAGCCGTCAAGTGCAAATTTCCCAGGGAATTTTAGGATATGTGCAAGAGAGGATGTCGTGAGGGTGTTTCCATGCAACTGACAGCAGTGCCACATTGATATCTGTTAAGGTTACTACAAGAGTTTCTACACTGAACACATATCCCAGCAGAAGTGCATCAGTGCATCAATATATCAGAGAGATTCAGAATTTTGCTCAGTTTCATGTTGAACACCTAATGCTTTAGCTAAAAAAGCTGATGAGCTTGTTTGCAAACAAGGACCAACTCAGTATACCAGTAACTGACAGCTGCAAGGGAAAGTAAGATAACAGCATGTGCTCAGGCTGTAATAAGAAGTTAGCTCTCTCCTTCACAGGAGAAATTCTCCTTAACTCATTATATGTCATCTATCAAACAAAAACATAAATAAAAGCAAATAATGAAGTGTATAATTTGCTTTAAGTATGTATATATATATAGTTATATATCCAAATATATAAAAAACTTTTTAATAGAGTCAATTGGAATCTCTAGATGCATAATCATGAACAAAAAATACACATGCATTTGAAAAAGCACAATCTTGAAATGTTATATATATCCTGCTCATCTAAGGAAATCTGATTTCACTACATTTTAGGACACTTGCATTAAATGTAACTTCAGAGCTGGACACAAAAAACATTTGAAAGTTATTTTTTCCAAAACTGATGACTCAGAAAACTCATTTAAGTGGGTAGAGGCAGGTGGGAAATTCATGTCTTTCCTTTATGCGATATTTAAATGTAACTATTCAGGCTATGCTAAACAACTGCTAGGTCACATAGTCGGTACATTTCTCCTGCCAGATCCATAAGATTTTATTACAGATTTTATTACATTATTGCATTTACAGATTTTTTCCTTACCAGGATTAAATTGTGTTCAGCAAGTTTTCCTTTCACATTCAAACCTGGTTGCTTTAAGGATAAGTTTATTGTAATATAAATCAGGATGAAATTTTTAACTAACTACTAAAGTAGCATTTTCAATGGTCCCAAAAATGATATTTGTGGTTTCATAGACAAAGGACTTGGGAATTTTTGGCCCCAAGCTGAAATGCCATAATTTTTGAGTAAAGAATTGCTACTGATCTGTTCTGGCATATTGCACAATTTTAGGACAGTTTTGCTGCAAAGATGATGTATAAAGCACTATACATCCAATAGCTAGAGGAGATTGCCACATGTTGTTTCATGAGGAGAAAACAAATCCTGCTGGAATGGGAAAAACCTCACTTTAATATAATAAAAAACTTAAATAATATTTAGAAAAATTAAATAATTAATGAGGGATCCATTTAGGAAATATTCACTCTTGGCCATAATTTACAAAGCAGCAGATTCCTCAGAGAGTAACAGAAAAAGAATGGAAATTTAGAACATCAGTCTATGGCGTCCCATAGTCTGATCTGTGGAGTCCCATCGTCCCATCAAAAACACTGACTTGTGCTGAAATAAAAAAAAAAAAAGGCTTCTGGTCAAACATGAATAGAGAAGCAAAGACTTCTTCCACTTCCATGTTTGTGGTATTGCCTGCCATCTTAAATGTGATGTTGAAATACATAGAGGTAAGGTAAATACCTGGAAGAAAAAAAAGGAATGTAATAGAAAACACCACTGACTGAGCCTGAAGATGTGGACCACTGAACCTTGAATCTCAGGAAAGAAACCTTAAAAAACTCCTAGTGCTCTAAGGGTCAGAGTTCAATTTTCAAATGAACCAAAAATTCAGACCTTTAACAACATGACAGCATTAGTATCTGTGTTAAAACCCTTTAAACTTCTTTCAGCACTGGTATAGGAGGAAATTCAGCATAAGTTGTTCCCTCCATACTGATCACACACTGTCAGTTTTCCTGAGGAATGTAATTGGCAGCCAATGCTTGAGGGGGCATAGGGATACAGTCCCATCGCATGCATATGAGCATAGGAATACATATAGATATATATATATATGTATATATGTATATATGTAAGAAATATGTAATATATTATGTACTCTGATCTGTCTATCTATCTATCTATCTACTTAAAAAAAAAGGTAATGAGGAGTTTGACTGCTCCAAATAAAATCAACTCTGAAGAAGTTATATCTCATTGTCTTCATTTTAGAAGCAGTTCATTTCATGCTGAGCTCCAGATTTCCAAAGGAACAGAAATACTATTAATCAGGATATCCTACAACAGATCACCTTCAGATGTTAAATGAACTGTTCGGAGGAAAAAAATAAAAGACAGAAAATAATATAAACTACCATTGCTTAAATGTTTATTGATCATGCAGAAACTTTCCACTTTGCCTAGAAAATATCTAATAAATAGAGCTCCGAGACAGCTGAAAACCAGTGATTAATGCTAACATTAGCTCTCCTATTTCAGCAAACTGAAATCTATATAAATGGATCCAGAGCAGAAAGCAAGGTTGTGTCACTATTTCCAAGGGTTCTAGCATAAATAACATTGCAGAAGACAGAAACACAGAGGTATGAGGAATAGAATAAGTGTTCACAGAAACAAAGAATCATTAAAGTTAGAAAAACCTCCAAGACCATTGAGTCCAGCTATTACTCCTACATGTATTTCTGCAAACTTTGCATACATTGGTAATGAATTGAAGACTCAAAGCGAGCTGACATCTGTGACCCTGAGTATTCCTTATAAAATCAGAATTCCTTATAAAGGGTTCCATGATGAAACTGCAAAACTGCAGAGCAATACAGACATTTCCCACACTTTCCTACTATACCTACAGACCAGTATAATAGTTTACACTTATGACACTCTTATTTAAACTAGGTTAAATCACAGGACTGTATTTCATATTTTCCTCTTTCTCCAACATGGTTTTAATGGCTATTATGGACAGTTAAATGTGGTCATAAATAACATAGTGAGCAGCAATGCTTATTTTGGGTCCAGATACTTTATTGTCAAAGAGATGCTAGCAGACTAAATGGCAATAGAATGAAGAGGAGCCCTGGTAAAACTCATTTGAAAGTAAAGGTGGTCAATTTTGGTTCAAGTAAAGAACGAAAATAACATAAAAGCAGCTGCAGATTGAAATCTATGGCTAAGACTTCTTTTTAATTGCCAGAAAATGTAAATACCTTTTTTTCCCTCGTGGAACCTTTGCTCCTTCCATCTGCACATCTTCCTGGTAAAATCTGTTCCCTAGAGACAATTACATTCTATGTAGCTCTGAATTTAAAAAAAAAATAAATAAAAGGAAGGAAAATATGAAAAGTTTGAAAATATAGTATTTTCTTCCCTAAAAGGACATAAAAACAGATATTCAAAAGAATATTTTCTCTGGCCAAAATGCACCTTACATGTTTTTGGGGCTCTTCCCTTAGATTTTGCTTGGTTTTGGTGTCAAAAATACATATCATGAACAGTTTTTCATATGACCTGCTATTGCTGTGCCTCGGCTCTGTGTATATGTATATGTCACAGTTACAAATGGAAATCAGACAACAGCATTCCTCCAAATAATGCTCTTCAGGATCTTGCATTTGTGTGGCCAGAAAAAAATCTCCTTTATTTTGTAGTGGTTATTTCTTCAGTCTTACTGCAAAGAGACAAGAGCAGAGAGAAAATATGAAGTGGTATGTTGTGTTACCCAAAGGGTAAAGCTGCTTAAATAATGATATAGCCAGATTCAAACTCTTTCTGGTTTGTTTCAAGTTATGGTCATAAGAAACGGTATTAGAAAGGGATTTTTCTTCTTTGTTTGAAAATGAAATGCCATCATGTTAAAAATAATAAGTTTTTACTAGCTTTCATGTAACATTTACTTGTTTTTTTGCTTTTTGAAAGTCAGATAATTTTTGAAGATCATTATGAATTTGGCAGGAAATGCTATCAGCAGAACGTCTAACTTCTTTGAAACAATTCTTCAATTAAACCATGGCCTAGGTAAAAACAAACAAACAAAAACTGGAATTGTGATTACAATGAACCAATAATTCATCACCAATGAACTGTCAATTCTGATGGATAGCTGATCAGAGAAAATGTGTTTGTGCTATGATGAACAAAAAACTATTACATCAGCCATATTAGTTAAATGTAAATGACCGAGAAAGAAAAACAAAACTATTTTCAATAAGCTCCCTGGAAAAAAACACTCAAACTCAAAGAGTTTGGTACATATAATAATGACAGCTGTAAATATTGGTATGAAATATTAGAAAGAGCAATTATTTATGTCACCCTATATCCCTAGTTATTTTCCAATTCTAATACTACAAAACTTCTGTAGTAAATATGCCCACTAAGATGCCTATTTTAGCTTCATCTTTTGTTGTATTTTTCAATGGACTGGTAATTGTAAAGAATCACAGGATCACAGAATGTGCTGGGTTGGAAGGCATCTATCAGGTTCATCAAGTCCAACTCCTGACCTTTCACAGGACATCCCAAGAGCCACACCATGTGCCTCAGAGCATCGACCAAACGCTTCTTGAGCTCTGTCAGGTTGATGCTGTGACCACTTCCCTGGGGAGCTGTTCCAGTGCCCAACCACCCTCTGAGGGAAGAACCATTTCTGAATATCCAGCCTAAACCACCCCTAACTCAGTTTCATGCAATTTCCTCAAGACTGGTCACTGGTCACAAGTAAAGAGATTGGTCCCTGTCCCTCCACTTCCCCTAATGAAGATGATGAAGATTACAGTGATTCTCCCTTCAGTCTCCTTTTCTCCAAGTGACTTCAGCCACTTCTCATACAGCTTCCCCCCAAGGCTCTTCACTGTCCTCATTGCCTTCCTTCGGACACTCCCTAACAGTTTAGTTTCTTTTTTATATTGTGGCACCCAAACCAGCCCCCAGCTCTTGAGGTGAGGCTGTCCCAGCTCAGAGCAGAGCAGGACAATCCCCTCCCTTGCCTGGCTGGTGATGCTGTCCCTGATGCCCCCAGGACAGGGTTGGCCCTCCTGGCTGCCAGGGCACTGCTGCCCCATGTTCAACTTGCCATCGACCAGGATCCCTCCTCCCTTTCCACAGGGCCGCTCTTCAGCCTCTCATTCACCAGTGTGTTTGTACATCCAGGACTGGCCCAGATGCAGCATCTTTCCCTTGTTAAATTTCATAAGGTTGTGATTGCCCAGCCTTCCATTCTGTCAAGGTCTCACTGCAGGGCCTCTCTGCCCTCCAGGGTGTCAACAGCTTTACCCAATTTAGTGTTGACAACATTACTTAGTATTCCTTCAAGTCCTGCATTCAGGTTGTTAACGAAGATATTGAAGAGCACCAGGCCAGGGATGGGGCCCTGTGGAACCCTACTAATGACAGGTCCCCAGTCTGATGTCACCCCACTCATCTTGTGTAACATCTTGTGCTCCACCCATAAACCACTTGCTTGCCCAACATATGATGTGTGTATCCAGCTGTGGGCTGGACATTTTGTCCAGAAGGATCCTGTGAGAGACAACATCAAAAAGCTTTGCTGAAGCCTAAAAAGATTACAGGCTTTCCTGGATCAACTAGGTGGGTTCCTCTGTTGTAGAAAGAAATCAGGTTTGATTCACAGGATGTTCCCCTCATGAAACTGTGTTGGCTCAAATTTTAACCAATTATTTCATTGTTCTCCAGATGTTTTTCAATACTGCCTAGAATAATCTTTTCCGTGATTTTACCAGGCACTGAAGCAAGAATGACAGGTCTATAGTTTCCAAGGTCCTCCTTCTTGCCCTTAACAATAGGACAATGTTTGCCAGTTTCCAGTCAGCTGGGACTGTTCCAGTTTCCCAAGGCAGCCTGAAAATCATCAATTGAGGTTTGCAAAGGTATCAGCCAGCTCCTTGAAGATACTTGGATGAATCCCACCAGGCCCCATAGAGTTGTATAGATCAACAAACGCAAAGCAGAGATTGATCTTACCTTATTATGGTCTTTCCAGTGCACCACCAAGTGAAATGATTTATGTATCTGAAGCTCATGGTCAAGTCAATAAAGCAATACCTAGCTCTCAGAAGTTACTGAAGTTTCTTTAAACAGAGTAAATATTTTTTCCAGATTTGGTACTGCCTGCCATTTTCCCCAGTGTCATGTTACCTTGGGTACTGTGGTCAGCTGAGAAAAACTGCAGGCACTCCACAGCTGCACGGCAGTAAGGCATGCTGGTTCCGTACCATGTGGTCTAATCATCTACAAAAGAAAATCTCTGGAGAAAAAATAAATATATTCTATCAGGCTGTAAGGCTTCTGTACACTATGTCGTTCACTGTCTGAAAGAATGCCAGCACAATAAAACACAGTTCTGGAAGTTTTGCAGTATGTTGGCATAAGTTTGTCTTTCACCTATGTAGATATGCATGTGTATGCACAGCGTAATTTCAGTTCCCCTATTTATGAATCTGAAGTAAAATATTTAGTTTGTCCAATGCTGGTGCCCCTACAGTACTGGCATTTTTTAACCACAGACCTCTGCAGCTGCTCACTCACTCTCCCACCAATGGGACTGGGGAGAGTATTGGAAGGGCAAAAGTTAGAAAAATCATGGATTGAGATGAAGACAGTTTAGTAGCAAAAGCAAAAGCTGTGCATGAAGGCAAAGCAAAACAAGGAATTAATTAACTTCTTCCCAAGTTCAGGCAGTTGTTCAGCCATCCTAGGGAGACCAGGGCCACATTATGAATAATGGTTAATTGGGAACACAAAATCTATCACTCCAAATGCTCCCTCTCCTTTGTGTTTCTTTCCCCTTTTTATACACTGAGCATGACGTTGTATGGTATAGAATATCCCTTTGGTCAGCTGGAGTCACCTGTCCCTGCTGTCTCTCCTCCCTGTCTCCCACGCATCCTCAACTTCCTGGACTATGGAAAGCAGAAAAGACCTTGGCTGTGTGTGAGCTCTGCTGCTAACTTGTAACAAAAGCATCCCTGTATTATCAATCCCATGTTCAGCACAAACCCAAAACATAGCCCCATACCAGCCAAGAAATTTAGTGCTACCCCAGCCAAAACCAGTTCAAGTACCTTACACAAGATAACATCTAAAACCATCTCTTGTTTTGATTACATATTCCACTTAGCTATCTGCCCTACTGTACATCCTTTCTGCTTTGTTTATAACTTCAGTGATGCATGCTGAACTGGAAAGAATCAACAGCAAAAATACAGAACACATAAGAGTTCAAGCGTATTGTTGGAGGTCATCAGCGTTTTCAGGCTTATTACAATGGAAAACCCTGTAATGAGACAAAATGTTAACATGAGCTAATCTGTGATGAACCTGCTGACAAATAAAGCTCTAAATTGTCCTATAAAAAAAAAAAACAAGTAGTCAAAACTTTAGGCAAATAGTTAAAAAAAGTTCTTATTACAGTGCAGAAATCACTGCAGTTGAAGGAATTGATTTCCCAAAATATATTAAACCAGTGTAGGAGTGAGGGGGTCTGCAGCACGGTCGGGACGGATGGAGATGGGAGATCTCTGGAGCCAGGTTGTGGAACTTGCAGTTTATTGCAAAGGGCCTGGGTGCAGGGCCCTGCTGAGAGCTGCCAGCCACAGCTCAGAGCAGGCTCGAGAGAAGAGAGGGGGAGAGCGTGAGAGAGTGAAAGGCAAGAGCTAAGAGGCAAGACTAAGAGTATGGAAAGTAAGGGGAAGAGAAGTGAAGTGAAGCATAGAAATGCCTGAAGTTCCCGTTACAATACAATAAATCATCTTCTGTGTTGAATATTCTGATTCTCACTAACCAATCTAATACAACATACAAATCCTATAGCATTTCCATACAACCTATAAGAATCACTACATTACCATACTGTGTTACATTTTAAACCCTAAAACCTACTCTTTGGACCCCTTCTGCCAAGCTGTAGGGTCTGCTGGACCCTTGGAGCTGCCTGCAAGCAGAGGGTATTGTTCCATCAAAAGG
>VZSJ01000457.1:3160430-3283850 GCA_013398405.1 Pheucticus melanocephalus | reverse complement strand
GGGTCTGCTCTGACCCTTGGAGCTGCCTGCAAGCAGAGGGTATTGTTCCATCAAAAGGGGATTGCCTTCAGCTGGCCACGCCATTGTTTTCCCGTTGTTCAGTAACTAAGGGATCTCAAAGGTTGCTTTCATTTCAATCTCACTTATAATTTCCACATTCTCAAAATCTTTTGCCAGGCAATCATATTTATAAGGCTTTCTTGTTTCATCCTCCCCAACAAACCAGTATCTCTCTAGCATTTGCTAACTGGTGCCTGATTTCATAGGTGAAAATCTATAAAATCATAGCTGGTGGTTTTACCCTGTGAATATTTCTATATCATAATCTATCTTCATTCTCAACAATAAAATCAGAGGAAGCTTCAAAGGATCGTCTTAAGAGTGGAGCAGGACTGGGGGAGGGGGGTGAGGGTGTGGGAAAAATCAGTGCTAAAAATCCTTGTATTAGACCATTGCAGCCTAGAGTGCTAATACGGAGTTTGTGGGCTTGAATTGCATAGTTCTGTGGATAAGAAAGGACTTCAGGTGAATGGAAATTTTTTCACAGCATTTTGATTTTTTTAAATCACATAAATCTTTATCCAACATTAATGTTTCTTTCTACAAGCAAAATGCGTAGTATAAAATGGACAGAAATATCTATGTTAAACGGCATACCTTTAATTCCTTTTGTCAGCAAAGAATAAAATTTTCTTCTAAGTTGTTTACTGTGGAGAAATTTTAGAGTTTATTCAGGTTTTGCTGCTATCCAGACATTTGTTTCTATGTCTATACTTTCACCACTGGCTCACAGGAAGGCAAAGCATTTCATTCACATCAGTGCTCTTGCAGCAGAACAGTTACTGCATCCTAGATTCTGGTTCTACTGCTTTCAGTGAATGCCCCATTTTTTTTTTTTAAGATTCTTAGAAGAAAATCTCCCTCATAACAGATGTAAAACTTCATTTTTTGTCTTTAGTTTTCCAGCTGTGACAGCTCAATATTCTAATTTGCCCAAAGTAGAAAAGGGACTCAGGCACATTGTAGTTTTTATCCCTTTAAAGCCGCTGTTATCCTGATCTCAGTGATTAGTTTTGTACCACAGAGCAGTGAATATAGTGAAGATGAATTTTATAAGTAACTATAATTTTAACTATAGTTATTAATATTTCACTTAATGGTGCATGAGAAAAGAGTTTTAGAAAACATTTCTGCATGTGAATATTAAAAAAGAATGTTTATTAATGGATCTTTCTTTTCAAAATTAGAAAGATTCACACAAGAATTTTGTGCTTCCAAACTGCTGAATAAAGTATGAGGTCACCATGCATAGAACCCTTTCAATAAATCTATTTATTAGAGGATTAGATGCTTCCCACCTGTCTTTACCTGAGTTCACCCTAAAGTCTTTCACTCACCAGCTGTCAGAAGGGGATGAACATTGTGCCCTTTGCTGCAGCACTGAGAGCCAGGCCATTCAGGGCAGCTGCCTGATTTATGTCACTGGTGCCTCTTCTGCTTCACACTCTTCAGGTCTGAATAAACCATCCTATGGTTTTCCACAACCTCATGGTTACTTAAAAGTTTTCTCAAGTCATGGCATTTCAGCTCCCCTACCTTGCTTTACAAATCAAAGTCTACTTTATTGTTTGATAGCTCCAGACAACTCCTTCAGCTCTGTTTACAGCTTAGTGCAATTACAAAATACCCTGCTGTGAGCAAGCACAGATACACTGATTTTTTTTGTAGACAGACGATCTCAAGTGACAAAAACAAAAGTTTCCTCAACTTACTCTTTATTTCCTTCTGACATTTTCCCCTTTCTCAGACACTGGAGACATTCCCTTCACAGATTGAGACTAGCTTTTGAGCCATCTCAAATGTTTGCCTCTTTTCCAGGTTTTCAGTAATTAGAGAAACTGGAAACCTCTGGCAAATACTACAATACAAAAAAATATTCGTAAAATTCAGGCTTCTCTAAAGTCATGGTGATGGAGAAACCAACTATGTCACATACACTTCATTTGCAGACTGCAAAAACTCCTTTCTATGTGGAAAAGTTTAGATTTTCCTCTCCTGTAAACTGAGGAACCTGCAACTTAATCTTCTCAGGAGAAATAAATGTGCCAAAGAGCTGGAAAAGAAGCGGAAAAAGAGGAAAGGGAAAAGTTAGGATTGATTTATTTCACACACATCCTTACTGTTTGACTGCTCTTTTGAGAAATCTGGCATCAAAACTGTTCTGCTTTCCTCTTATCTGCAAATCTCTTTGACAAACCAGTCAGCAGACACTGTAAAACTCAGGATGGATAAGCTTCCTCATCAGTGGCATTTCTGGTATTTTAGTGTTTATATAGAGAGTGAAGTTTCAGTCCATGTGATTCAATGGAAAAGAGTAATGAGGCTGTACTCCTTTCAGACCTTCAGTTTCCCACAGTGAACTGTGTTTGTTAGTTATCCAAAAACAAAGTATAAAAAAGAAACCATACATTTATCCTACTGACAGAAGGGGTTTTTTTCCTGTTACTTTGTTAAGCTGTGAGGCTGGTGCACCACCAAACATCTAAACACAGCAACGCTTTGAAGGAATCCTCAAAGAGACACTTGGTGAAGATTTACCTTCTTGGCACTTGCTTAGTCCTTTTGCATATAATTTCCATTACCATTTGTTTTGTGTAATAGTGTGTGTCTATGGGGCTACTGACAAAGGAGAAACAGGGAGAAATAAATTTGCAAAAAGTGCACGAGTCTAAAAGTCACTGGTTTTGGAACACTTCATGTGGTAGATGGTACTTGTGGGGCTGCAAATGGAAGCTTCTCAGGCATAGTGGAAGAGGAAGGCCCTGGAACCAGGGTGTTTTAATGTATATATTGAAAAGTAGTTGCAAAATGAAAGGTTACTTTGGATGCTCTGCTCTTTCAGTCCAAACATTGCTGAGTAAATAAAGTTTATGCCTACTGGATACTTAAGTATTTAAAGATGTATCTCAGCGGAGAGTAGCTTTTTAAAAAATGTACAGTCTAAATTCACAAAAGTGTTCAAGATTAACTGGTTCCTGATGCATTTTTTAATTTCACTGAAATTTCTTAGAAGTGCATATCAGAAGTGCAACATGGTCCTCAAACTCTGATTCTGGCCAATAAAAATCTTCAAATATCTAAATCCATTTTAAACTTGCAAACAAGTGCATTTCTCTAAAATTTCTCTTCCTTTCTTTCGTATTAAGAAAGATATCAATCATGTGTTGATGTATTAATGGGCCAGCAGAAATCCTTTGGATTCTCTGTGTAATGACATGAGAATCTTCTGAGAGAGCCTATAAATCAAATGCCCCATAGTCTTTGTCATTGGCTCTTAAAATCAGCATGATGAAATCTGGACAAATCCAGAGAAAAAGTCTGAAAATTATTGCTAATTTTACTACTAATAGTAAATATTTCCATGAAGGATAAAGCCTTAGTTTGAATTGTAAAATGGAAAATAAAAACGTGTCATTTTTTGTGTTCAGATCTAGAAGTACAAAAATGAGTTCTGAAAGAAATAACAATTTTAATAGGACTCCATATGACTTTTTTCCTGACTATATGTTTGATTCTGAAGGAAATATTGCAATTATTCTTGTCTAGAGGTTTCCTGAGTGAGCTGGTATGGAATGCTAGCATTTTCGAGAACAAGAACACAGATCTTCACAGATTACTGAGGAAAGAAATGGAATTCTGGAATATTTTAAAGATACATGCCTTTTCTTGGTTAAAAGTTAAAGTGTAGTTTGCATTACACAAGCATTTTATTTATTAAAAGAGATAAAACATACTATGCATATAAGGCAAGGATTCTTGGGAGGAAGAGAAAGCAGTTAAGCTGTGTATGAAACACAATTATTACTTTATAGCATTGGTAGTAAGGGCAGTCATAATTTTCCAGTTGATTTGGTCAATTTGTTTCTCCTACCAGTTCCCTCCAGAATCACCCTTGCATTCTTTATCCCCAAATCCTACATCAGAGTAAGTTTTATAATATGTAAACCAGAGTGTGGGGACTATGTTATCAAGTTCAAGGGGATTTTTTAATAAACATGATTTCAAGACCTTACTCAGTCTGATTCTCCTTATTAATTTGTGCCTGTTCAGATGACAGAAAATTGTAAAGCTCTGTACCAAGCTCTGTAGTAACTTACATTACTTGACATCCTCCAGAAAATGCAGCTAACTGGTAACAGGGTCTCCTATGCTAAAGGCAGAGGCCATTTTAGTTTGAGAAAAATGAAAGTGCCCTTTGGCAAATACCAAAGTTCACTGGTTATAAAGGCAAAAATCAGAAAGGGATACAACTTGCTGATTACAAATCTGAATTCACAAAATCTGTATTGTTATAAAAGAAAACAGACATCTTTTGCAGGAAAAACCAGCTCAGTAGGGTTTCCTGGAGATAGAAATCACATTTACAAGGAGAATCCATGAGCTAAAATAGGACTGTTTGTCATAGATGAAATGTATTTTGTGATTTCTTTTTAAAACACCTATTGTTTCATCCAGCTGCATTGCTGAAGAGCAGGCCAAGGTGTTCCTGTTCATTCTGTAGGGAAGAATTGTGAGACCACATCTTCATACTGCCATTGACTCATTTAATTTCTGAGTTTAGTGATCCAGAACTCATGATTTAAGAAACTGCAGACAGCAGAAACTGATAAAAAATAGGCTGTATAGAAGCTTGGGGAATAGAAAACCAACCCCGGTTTGCCTTGAGATGGCTGAATAACTCTTGCTTTGAAAGCCTTTCATCATGTTATTACATAATTGTCTTATGTAAAGTGTTAGATAGAAATCACATAGGAAGGAGAAGAGACCTGTGGCTGTTGTTGTCACCTAGAGAACTTTGCTAATCTTGTTGTTTTTTGTTTTTTGTTTTTTTTTTTTTTTTTTTTTTGGTGTTTCTAGATTTTGACTCAAGGATATACTGTGACTGGAATTTCTAGCCTTGTAAAATTCTTTGAATAAGTAGCAATATATTATGCTTTAGTTGTTATCCTTGTACAATAGACCAAGCCTTGTGTAGCCTTAGAAACCCATATCTTACTTGTCTTTTCACAGGGCTGAACAAAGAAACACAATTTTACAGATGACAGAGGTGACATATGGGGCTTTGAATATTCAGCCTTCCAGAGGATGATCAAAACATTTTGAGTTTTGGAATGAATTATAAAAAGTAAAGCATAATAAAGAAGCATACCATGTGTTCTAAAAGCAAAGATCAGTGATAAGAGCAAATCCATTCCTGTTTAAAACAGGAAAAAAACTTATTCAGGCTTACTATTGCTCTTAGTTCACAAGGATTTTCTGTTACAGTTCATTGGTCTACTCAATCTTATTTTAATTAAAACTACTTGCTACCCTAGGCTTAGGCTAACCCTTGAGAATTACAGACACAAACAGATATATAACCAAGAGAGAAAATAGTTACTGATAGCTACTCATGGAGAACAGACCTGGGCTCCTTCAGGTTATCACGCATGTGTTTCAGAAGTGAGGATTGCTGCATAGGTGGGCATTTAAGATTTTGTTTCAAAGTAACCCCAAAGCATGAATATCCACAGTTTCTCTCTGGTCTAGATCTAAATAGCTACACCAAACCAAGGCAAGGGAGTGAGGGGGTGTCAGAGGCAGTGAGAGAATGAAAGCAGGAAAGGATGGAAAGAATGTAAAGGAGAGCAGCATAGTCACTTCGCAATATGTTCTGACTGTTGTATTCTCCCCATTAAATATTCCCAAGCCTTCTTCCTCAAAGTATAAATAGTTCTGCTTCTGTTCAGGGCTGCTGTACTCTGCATCGAGGCAGGTCACAAACAGGGACCATTTCCATTATACATTCAATAAGTTTTTGAATTATAATGATTTCAGATTTGCTCTGCTTCTTGCAGATTCAGCAAGTACAACATCTGTATTTACTACAGAGATGTAGAGTGAAATGTGTTCAGTCATCACTGGCCTTGAAAATCCTCATGTCTCCTAGGTGTGTTTGGGGAACAGATGGGAAATTAAACCACAGAAAAGACTGTAATGTTGATTTCATCAGGGAGTCTCATGGTTACAGAGACAGTTTAACCTGCACAAGTCATTTTAACCCAGAAATGAAGAAAGACTTAACTCATACTGTTAAATGATAATAGGATCACTTATTAAGATAAGGCTTTTCTCTTAGTTTTGAGCTATCATAAAGTGAAACAACTGTGCATATTTGTAAAGATCATCTACAAACTACTCCTGCTGTAGCCAGCAGAATGTAGATGGGGAAAAACCTGTTTATGACAGTTTGGCTGATTTCTTTCTTCTCTTATATAACCTATTGTTTGAGAAAGTATTGTACACAGATAACTGATAAATGGTACAAGAAATGGAGTTGCCTTTGCTTATTTATTAAATGGCTATCAAGGGAATGGCTTTCAAAGCAGTAAACAAGTTTTGATTCTCTACTGAGTTAAGATAAACATCTTCTTTAAGGTGTCCTCCAAAAATTTCTTTATCTGATCCTAGGTACATGGATTAAACTTGGAACAAATTTGCAACAAAATTTCTGGTTTTCCTTGCAAATGTCTTGTCAGGAAACAAAAACATTTTTCCCTATAAAAGCCAAAGGAAATTACAAAATAAAGAATTCTTTTTATATTAGATATTTTTCTTTATAGATAATATTTTTTTTCTTTTAATGGGCAGAAGGATAAAATAGTAATTACACAAAAACAATTGAAAGAAACAGAGAAAAGATAAATCTTGAAATGGAAAATAGAACTGCATTAAGCATCTTCATGTGTGCACCCCAATCTAAACTAACCTCGCTTAAAATCACGACTTTCATAAGACTGGAATCCCCTGGCTGGAGCCAAGGAATGCAATGAATCTGGTTTGTTCAGCTCCTTCGCCAGCTCTGAGGATGCCAAGTTTTGATAATTATACTTCATCAACTGGAGGAAAGGCCTCTCTAGCTCTCCCTGATAAACAGTTGTGATAGCAGCCTCGAGAACCCAGTTACCTGTCAGTCCTTCCTTTCTGCTGTATTCTTGTTTGTACATAAAGATTTGCTCTACTGACTTTAATCATTGTGCCTTCAATTGAATGTATCAGAGCAATTTACAAACAAGCATTCATTAATAAGAACAAATGAGCAGGGGATTAACTGTTTTAGTTTGTTTTTCTTTTAACATCCTTATTACTGATTTGGAATACTAAGCCAACAGCAAGACACTGGCAAATAGAAATACAGTATTACTTCCTTATATGTTATTCATTCCTTCACTTCCCACCATATAATTAAAATTATCCATGGACTTATGACCAACACATTTTACCAGGAATTCTATGATCCTTACATGTTTGGAAAATTTTACTGTCTTCTAATCCAAACTGTTAAAAAGAAAGGCTGATAATATAAAAATAAAAAAATGGGTTAGGAATACAAACTTTTAAATAATAAACACTTTATAAAGAAAAAGAGAAAATTATTTTTAATATATGCTTTGACTATGTAATATTGTCTTTTAGGACATTTTAATGTCCCTTTTAATTGAGTAGTTTAGAAAACCTGGAAATAGATTTTTTTAAAAGTTCTATATAAAACTGATTTATTGAGATTAGTTGTCCAAATGGTTTGTACTTGTGCAAAATGTCCATGGCAGCAGTAGCTAAAGAAAGCTATTAGAAAGCAGCATTTTAGTCTTCCTAATACTCAGGGGAGATGGATACTTTGTGATAGCTAGGCTCTCTACTGATAAACAGGAAACCTCTAACAGGTAATACTGCAGCTATTCTTGAAACAACAATGAAGGGTTGTTTAACATCACAAATGTTTTAATTGTGAAGCAAGGACTG
The DNA here is from genome assembly GCA_013398405.1 of Pheucticus melanocephalus. Classification (NCBI taxonomy): domain Eukaryota; kingdom Metazoa; phylum Chordata; class Aves; order Passeriformes; family Cardinalidae; genus Pheucticus; species Pheucticus melanocephalus. The sequence continues at coordinate 3,276,008 of VZSJ01000457.1, read as the reverse complement.
ATCCTGGAAGCCTGGAAGCCTCCAGGAAGCCTGGAGGAAGCCACTCAGGAGCCTCAAGCTGTTTAAAAGGTTAAAGCATAAAAAGAAACTACCCATTGCTGAGGAAACAAATAGCAGTTTGGGAACAGGAGAAACCCTGGGATACAATGCTGCTGCTCTTACAGAAATCATGTTTTCCAAGTTCAGAACAGCTTTTCCACATTTCACCCACACTATTTCAGCTGTGTGGAATATAGGAATACAAGCTTGAATTACTGGAGAGCTAATTCTTAAATTTCTCTCAAGTTCAGGAGAGCAAAGCTCATGACATGTCTCAGAACCTATAGGAATTTCATATAGTTTGACCGTCTCTTCCTCTGGAACGACAATATGCCTAATAGGTGACATGCCAGATGTGAAGCACCCAGAATCTGTGTCATACTGCCAGTGTCAGCTTGCAGATCTCAGAAACTGCACTGTGCGTGGCAAAAATGTGTAGGACCCCTGGCCTGTGCCTTTTTGCCTCCTGAATTAGCTGACCCCAAAAAATCTAAGCCACAAGCACCACAATAGGCTGAGCTCTGAGGCATGATCCAAAACTTTCCCAGCCCACAAAGGAGAAATTAAGTTCTGAGCAACAGCACAAGACTGGTATTTTTGCACTAAACTAATCATTTCTGTTTGAATTACACAGCATCTTTTGAAAAGACATATTGTATTGATTTAGGAGTTTCAGGTGGAACGGAAATAGTTCCACTGTTAATACAGTGCTTTATTTTCAGTTGGCATTCACTTCCACCAGCTTCCTTCTCTTGATCTCTTTACACTCTCTTTTCTCCTAAAATCCATAAATCTTTCCTATGTAGATACTTCGAAAATGAGATCAAGTCACAGGCTAACCTCCTGTTAGATTATTTGATGGATTAATACCTTAAATCTTCCACGGGAGAAGGATCTTAAATCTTATCCTTCATAGTCCATTATTCAGATTTCAGACCATCTCACTAGACCTTTTCCAATTTTATATATTGCTTTTAAATATGTCTTTCAGACATAGTAATAGCCTCACTGATGCTATAAAGTGTAAGAGCATTTCCCTCCTTCTCCTAATATTCTTCAGCTGCTCTCTTCTCAGGCTATATTTGAGAGGTGTTTCTCTAGCTTCTTCTTAAATCAAACCCTTTAAAAAAAAGGTGGAAATTTTAGGAAAGTATGCCATCCTTGGACGAAATTTTTCCATGTATCTTTTCAACCAAGTTTGTCTGTTCAATAGAGGCTATACTAATTGGATGGTGTGTTTTTAAAATCAGAATATGTGAACTGAGCCAAAAGTGTTCTTGGCCTGATATCATCCTACTCTGCAGCACTGTATTAAGTATTAAAAAATATGGTCCTCAGTTGATGGAGGACCAGAGTTTTACTCTGAAGCACTTTCCTCTCAAATAGGATATAAATATTTCTTCAAACATTGCTGTTCAAACAAATGTGAAAAGCAAAATGCTGCGTGTCAGTAAGCATACCTGTGCAATCTTTCCCTCAAACATCTTTTCTCTCTGAATGCTAAGAGAAACACAGGGCTTTAGAGCACAGAACACAGATCCTGCAGTTTTACACACCGCACTTAGTTGAAAGAGTGTGGAAAACAGATTGCACTCCCTTTTCCTTTGAAAATGAAAGGAGAAGAAAACCAACCCCATTTTGCCATATGGTTGGGAAGGATAGAGGTAAAAGAATGTGACAGTGGCTGTATTTGCCTGTATCTGTTGGACAAAAGCTTCTTGCTGTATATATTGCATGGTGCAAGAGACTGTGCCCCACTGTACAGCTATAACTATGTTGAACCAAACACAGGTGTTTTTTTGAAGCCATGAGGAAAAAAAAAGTGAGGCCATCCATATGGAAACATAACAAAAAATGCTTTTTGAATTTCACTCAAAGGTTTTATAGATATGGACTCTTATTTCACCAGATTGAAGCTCTGGAGATGGAACTACTTGTCCAAGGTCTGAAAAAAGTTTAAGACAGAGCTGGTTTCACAAGCATTCAAGCATCTATACCTTCATTTGCTATAAGTGAGAATGTAAATTACCCAGATTTAAACCCTTGAGATAAGAGCATTGCTCTGGGATATCTGAAAAGCATCTAACACATTTTGACAAAAGAATCATTGTATTTGAGTTTTCTAGTGAACACATAAAAATATATGACAGTACAGCATATGAACCATTTCTCAAGAACAGTGAATAATTCAGTGAAATCACAGAAAAATAGGTCTGAATCTTCACTGCAGAATTCCTGAACCTATCTCTACATCTCTCAAGATTTTATGTATGGTGACTGAACTTCCCCTACTCTGTCTACAGAATCAAACCCACCAAAGTATACTTCAAGTCTATTTATCATTAGGTCTACTCAAACATTTTCTCTTGATTGGTTCTGCTGAAAAAGACTTTTTTTCTTAAATGGAAATATCTTTGTTCTGCAAATTTTTGCTGCAGAATCAGCAGGGCTTAATTTACCTGTTTTCTAAAGCAGGATTCAAAGTCACCTTGTCCCCAGTTATGTGGCAGATTGCAGACCAAATCAGCAGGGCCTGGCAAATGAGCCAGAAAAGATTCCAGGCACCTGTCATGGTGTTTCTTCTTCTCCACAAGGTTTTCCAGGATTGGTGAATTTTGAAACAGTCTGCTTCCAGACTATCTTGGAAATGGAATTCTCCATATATATCTTGAAAAAAGAGGACACGTTATGATTGGATAAAAATACACAGCAACTTGCTGCTGCACAAGGAAGAACCCAACCTTCTCCACTAAACACACAGGTGTGGAATGCCCTCAAAGGCGTGGAATACCTGTAGGTGCTGTGCATGTACCAAACATATATTGACATCTAACTGCCTAGGAGTATTGTCTTTCCAGAAAAGACTTCACTTTCCTGAAGTCCTTTTTGACATAGGATAGGTCTTTGTCAATACCCATGACACCTTGTATCAAACTCTGTGATAGGAGTCTATGAAATGTTTCAGAGCACCAGTTTTCAGACATACTATTTTAACCTTCCAAGACTTTCACTGTTTTGGGACATTTATGTGGCTTTTTTTGCTTGTAGAGGGTTTTTTGTTTGGTTTGGTTTGATTCTTAAAAGGAAAAAAAAATCCCAAACCAAACCCCCTTATCCAATAAATCTAAACTTTGCAACTTTAAAGCACCATCCTGTTTTCTCATTTTCTCATTTGGTATGTTCTAAGCACTGAAAACCTTTGTGGGAGTATTTGTACATCCTATTTGTACTACAATGTCAAGTAAAATATTATTTCCTCTTCAGCTTATAAAGACCATATCACCAGTGGTCCTTCATTAACAAGAAAGTGAAATCCAGACCTGTGCTTGATAAAACTGCCTTCCTACTTTCCATACAAAGCTGTGTTTAACACTTTGCCATTCCTTAACAAGTTTTTTCAAGATTATTAGTCATGTATGAATTCTTTCCAAGAATTGTTATTAAATTCCTTTTGGTATTTGCTCAGAACAATTCAGTGTGGTGATTTTGCATTGTCCCAGCCTCCTTTTTCAACAATATTGTGATTAAAGAGCAAGTATTTTGAAGCAGCCTTGGAATTAGTCTTCCTATGGGAAGATTAAATCTAAAAATATTTTTTTTTCTAAAACTGAACACAGATTTTACATCATTGGAACAATTCTCCATAAACAGATTGAAGCTTCATTCTTGCATTTTACAGGACAACTTTCTCAATTATTTCATTATTTAGTTTTTATGGAATAATATTTTCCTTTATTTTCAATACTTTAAATTTCTGCAAGGGTTACTTAGAACCAGGACTTAATATGATGTCATGGTTAGAGTCAAGGCGTAACAAACCTAAACTTCCTCTTAGTCATAACTTCAGCCTTTTGTACTTTAGTCCTGAATTTACATTAGAAGAGTAACAATGGCAAGTTAATTACAATTGAAATTCTGAGGGGTTTATATACAAAAATAATATAAATTCCAAAGGCAAAGACATTGACACAGGTATGCCTCTAAGTTGCAAATTAATTTTACTAATCTGAACTCTTACCAACTACGCCCAGGAAGGAAATTGGGCAAAAAAAAAAATTTATCAGACAGCCCATATACAGATTACATTAGGAGTTATAGTGAAAATATTAATAAATGTAATGCTTTAAGTTGCAAAATAATTGATAATCGAAAGCAGTGGATGTCAGAGATCCACCTTAACTTTTATTTCATTTATTTTATTAATTGATGAACGTAAAGCAATAATAAGTGGAATGTAAGTGATATTTACAAATGCTAAGGTTTAACCTGGTAAAAAAAGAACACCAAAACTAGACAAGGAATAAGAAAAGTTAGAAATTTTGTCAGAGAAAAAGAAAATTATATCTAATTTGGAAAAGATGCAGGCTAGTCTAAGGGAAGAATAACCTGAAACAAATATCAGAAGAAGGATTCAGCCAAAATCCCTCAGGGTGACTCCAGATAGCAAATTATGAAAATCTTGCAAAAGAACACAGCAACAACAACAAAAAAAAAAAGCCAGTGTAAATTTAGGCTGTAAGTGTACAATGTTTTTGCCTGGGGAAAAGATCACTCGAGTCTGTGTAGCATGAGAGAGACCACACCACACATACAGCTTATGGGAACAAGCACCTCTGTGCCAAGGAATTCAGCACGCTGGAGGCAGCTCAGAGAAAGCAACAGAAATAAACATGTGGTTGTAGGGAGTATTTTATGAGGAAAGTTCAAATCAAATGAATACCTTGATTTGACTTTGTAGTTGGTAGGCAGGAATGTGATTACGTGCTTCAAACACTTCAGGACTGTTATCATCAAGGAAAAAGATAAATCGGATGCATAGGAGGACTAGATCTACATCTCCTTTCAAAATGTTAATATGCTTGAAAACAACTTCTGTATTGTCTTCCAGATGAATTCTTTCTTCTTACAACAAATTTCTCTCAAGAATGGATGTATCAGTATAGAGATTAAATTGAAAAAAAAAAGTTTTTTGCAAAACTAAAAAATTACTAAACTTTAATTGAACTTAAAATATTGTTTTAATTTTATGTCCCTTTTAGCTTAGTTTATAGAAGACATTAGGAGAAAGGTTAGCTCCTTCATAGAAGATGATCCTTTCAAATTTTCCTGATGATGTAGCCCTACTTTGTACAAAATACAAATAAAACCTCATTGACAGCAGGTCTGAAACTCAGATGTGTCAGTTCCTAGAGGAATGGCTTAGACTATAAACCATATGACTGAATGAGGAAATATCTAGAGGGAAAGAAATGGAAATTAGGGGTAGAATGGATCTGAATCAGGATTTTCACATCTTAATGGTACGCTGAATAATAGACTTCAAGAAGAAAAATAACTTCCTTCTTATTCATTTGGGAGACAGTTTGGTCCCCTTTCTAAGGCTGGAGAGGAAACTTGAAATAGTATGTTCACAAAAAATGAAAATGAAATTTCTTGCTATTTCAAACTAATTTTCCATTCAGCTCAATCTAAACCACTAACTGAGTAAAGGCTGGATTTATAAACAGTTTTACTGTGGCAAAGTTGGCATTTTCCAACTAAGACAGCTATTAAGAGAAACATACAACAAAAATAGCTCTCCACCTTACCTTAGAACTCATTAGGCTGTAAGTACTTCCTGTGCAGATCTGTTTATTCAACTGATATCCACAGCTTAACTGATGCTCATGAAGTCCAAGTCAATTTAAATTTGATAGAGTTAAATTATTAATGGAACAGTTCACTCATGTGCACATTTAATTCATTAATATGAAGTTAATGGGTATTCTGAACTTAGCTTCACCACTGGGGACTTACAGCTGGTAAAATTAGTCTTAGTGGAAAGATGTTCGATCTGGGTATGAGTAAAGCAAAAAGCCATAATTAAATCAGTAGCCAGAGTCATCTTGGCAGGACTCCTATAAACATAGTTGAGCCAAAATCTTCAAGCTTACTGGGAAGAGCAAAAATTTTGGCCTACTTGCTTGAATTAAGGGACTTTGTCATAGGCACCTCATTTGTGCACTTACTACACATCTCCAGACACAATTTAAGACACAAACATGGAATTTAATATGTTAATACATTTCTGCTAAGATGTTGTCAATACCTTTTGCCAAGTAGAGAGCATAAATGTGATGAACATGTAGTTCCATGTGCTGTGGGATACTGGACTAATTCCATGTTTACCTAAATATGGATCAATTTGCTGAGTTTCAGGCAATTCATTTTTAAGCTGTTGACTTTTATTTCAGGACAACTTATTCAAGTCAAACTACCAAACTCTTACTGAATTCAAAAGTAGTTATTGTTAAAAGCAGCTAAACTATATTATAATATTGGCAAGAAAATCAATATTCATCTATTTCTGTTGACAGAGGAAGTCAATCCACCATATTGAAAAAGCTGCATAATTCACATTGACTGCAGCTGCATAAATTTTTGAAAGCATATGGCTACATACTTCTGTAGGGAAAACATAAATATGAGCCTCACATGAGGAAATACCTCCAAAAAGCCATAAAAAAATTCAAGGACATTTCTACGCAAGATTTTTTGACAGGGTTTGGTAGTTCTATTTCCACCTTTTTGGAAAAGAAAATTGTGTTTTGTCTATGTACACTGATACTGTTCATGATCCAGTTTAACACTTCTGTGAGATGCTTGCCCAAAATATTTGTGTTCTTCCACAACAGTCTGGAAGCTTTTCCCATGTAATCAGCATGGAATCCCCTGCAGCTATTGTGCTACATAGCTTTACAGAGCGAAGTGAATATAAATTGATGGTTTACTCCTAATGCAATTACAGACATTGCAGTTCTTGTCAGACTAGATTGGGCCCTTCTAAACATTTAGACAATTTTGAAAGTATTTATTCTACCCATATTTTTTGCCACAAAGATATTATCATATTTTGACATGAAAAACTGTCCCCATACTGCTTCTCCTTCTCAGAGAAAGTAGCAATTACATTAGGTAATAGTTTCAAGGGCTTTTTCCTATGCCTAACAGAACAAAGCTTTGAAAGTTAAAACACTTGCGTGTATTTATACGCTTATACCCTGAGGATGCAATATACTGTAATTATTCTTTTTTCAACAGCCATTGATTCTTCTGCACTGGTCAATATTTACTTAATTCCACAGCCTATTATACAGATTTTTTGATTCTTGCAATCTATTTGGTATAATCCATTAAATGTGATCCAGCCAACCATTTGTCTGAATGTCCTTGAGCTTCACAGTGAATAAAATAATAATTTCCTAAACAATTGTGCATTTCCAACAAAAAGAAAAGAAAAGAAAAGAAAAGAAAAGAAAAGAAAAGAAAAGAAAAGAAAAGAAAAGAAAAGAAAAGAAAACCAACTAAGCAAACAAAAAATAGTGCAGATTTTGGTAAGCATAAACCACTTTTATTATTAAATTGTAAATGATACTAAAAATAAGGAATAAATAGCTGGACATTTTTTTGCATGACGGTTTTGAAACTGTTATTTAAAATAACAAAAACCCTCATCAGAGCACAACAGAAATGGATTTGATCTGTAAAATGAGGGTTTAATTCTCCTCTTTTGCAAGACAGCTTGTTCCAAGCCTACCAACCTTCTGGATTTATGCTGTTTATGGTCTCACACTAGAGTTTGATTCTTCCTACCAGCTCTAGGTTATTTAGAAGTCACAGTACACACATGGGAGCAGAAGACAGTACAACAGACAGAAAAGAGTAAATTACCTAAGTCACATTATGTGGCACTAATATTTAGCATACTGTGTGTCCTTTATTGTCACACAAATAATTTTGGAAAACTCCTGGGACAATTTGGATAAATAAACCTCAACAAGTGTGCAGTTTTTGGCAGAAAGAAGGTTAGTCTTCAAGCATTTTTAATGGATTCTGTTCATGCTAAGGTCTTACTGTTATATTTTCACTTTAAATGTGAGCTATTGCTATACATTTCTGCTGTCTCATCCCTAGAACCACAAAGTTTGTGTATTTTTCCTTAAGGTTTGCGTAAGGTCTGTGAGAAAGCATGGAGATAGCTAGGCCCCATTTAACTTTTTCTACTAATTTTAAGAGAAAAAAGGAATCCTTTAGTTAATCCATACCCAGCTCCAGAGACACTCTATGAAAAGTTGAATAACATGTCTGAACTTCTTGATCAGAAGACACAAATTGTGCTCCACAACAATACTGTGTACACTTATACAGCCCCAATTAGAAGGATACTTTCTGATGCATTTATCTCCCTTTTTCTGGGACAGTCTAATGACTCCCTAGGAGAAAATAAAGAGAAGAGGCTTTTGTTGCTCGTTCCTTATTGATAGGCAATAGTGTAACTCCAGCATAAGAGAAGCATTAGCAAAAAGAAAATCCAACCTTTGCAAATAGTCCGAGTCATGACCAGTTGACAATTTATGGAATGAGGAGATGACTAAAAATATTATCAGGATGTAGGAAAAGCATTCATACAGAACAGATAGAGAATTACAAGTGGATTTACCCTCCATTTTCCTGATCTCACTCTTCCATATTTGAATAGCACATTTATTGTCTTCAAGGAGAACACTACAGTATGTTAGCAGACAACTCAGGGGAGTACAGGCTAGCAATATTCAGGATTGATCTTCAGGGAAAGAAATAGGAAGTGCTATCTTTACTCAGTAAGATGAAACAGCTTCCCTAATCCCTAAAAAAACAGGAGGGGAAAAAAGCAATTTGTAGGTTTGGGTTGGTTTGCTTCTTTTTGTGGGTTTTTTTTGGTTTGTTTGTTTATTTTTTGTTTGTTTGTTTTTGTTCTCCCCTCCTCCAGCATAATTTGAAGATATCTGGCAAGTTGACAAAGAAATCAGGATTGTTATACATCTTACGCAGGTGCCATGATATACAGTACTACTGAATGAACCATGACTGAATGATTAATATCTACCCTGCTCCTGTCACAATGCATATTCTCCCTTCTTTTTGAAAGACTGACTAAAAGGTTGGCCTAGATTACAAAAAAACCTCAAAAACAAGTACTGGCATTTAAAAAAAGAAAACTAAGTCATATTCTGACTAATAAACCCCCTACATTTTGACTGAATCCTGGTATGGGCACCATTTCAATTACACCATCATCAGAGGATATTACTACATGATGATCTCTGTAAAGATTAAGAAGAAGACAACTGAAAAGTGAATTGTCTGTCAGTAATGTAGTGATAAGAGAGGAATTTTAGAGGCAGTGAAAACAATGAACTCTGGGTACTAAGCAAAGACCCTTTGACAAACTCTCATTTGGAGATTCAGAGTCTGCACAGAGTTGTCTCTACGCAGGCTCAAAGGATAACCAGAAGGAATTAGCTCCTGATTCAGCCAGGCATTTAAGGACATGAATAGTCCCATTGAAATCAATGAGATTACTCACTCACTTGAAGTTAACCACATACTTAAGTATCTTTCTGAAGTGAATGGATGCCTACACTTGAAGAACGGTTGTAGGAAACTGGTTTGCCAGGGACTGGCTACAAATCAGCTTTGTAATGTTTGCTTGGAAAGTCTGTCAGAACTTTCCCATGAATAGGCACCTTTTTCTACCCTGCTGAACTGCCAGGACAGCTAGGGACAAGTAGGTAAAACAAATTAAATAGTCCTTTGCCCTATTCTTTAAGAAGATTATGCTGCGGCACAGAGTAAACTCTTCCCACTGTACCTAGTGTGTCAAGAAACCCACTTGTTCTCCAGACTAAATTTTCTTGTATTTGTACCTTAATGAGTGAGCTTATTAGTGTAGCAAATGCTCCTCCTGGGAAGCACTTCTAAAATGAAATTAAAGTGTTGAATGATTTGCAAGATTTGCAAAATATTATTCATTTGTTTTTTTGGGTTTTTTTTCAAAAAGGCAAAAATACCCCAACACCATTGTTCCAAAAGTTTGAAAGGAAGTTTCCTATCAGTGTGAAAAACGAGCATTCTCAGTTGAAAAGAAAATGAAGCTAAAGGGGAAGATTTTATTTAATTATTTATTTATTTATACTAAATATATTATAATATTTATTTTTATTAGTCTTATCTAAATTCAATTAGCTCAATGAAAGGGAGAAACCAGTCCATGCTTTTGGGTTATGAAAATTAGAAACTCAAAAAAAATAAATGAATCACTAATTTAAAATAATTTTAAACAATTTTAAAATATAAACAGTAACTGCTTAATATTACTAAACAATGAACAGGTACACAGAACAAAAGTCCTCCTAATTTTCAAGATGAGGCTAACTGTCCAAAAATTCTACACATAAAGCATAAAATACATAGATAAAACATGAAAATACATACAGTATAATTTTTTTTCCTTACAGGCTGAAAGCCATCAGCCTGTTTGAAGATGAGATACCTACAGCAGAGAACAGTATTTTGTCAGAATAAAAAGGTAGTCCTTGATAAAGTTATGTGACTTAGGTACTCTGAACTTTATTCCAATCTGTACTTTGAACTTCCCTCACTATCAAGGAAAAGTGACAAACATTTGTAACTTATTGCTCCGTATAAAAAACATAGAGAATTCTTTTTTTGTTTGTTTGTTTTTAAATTTATTTTTAATTTCTTTGTGGAAGAGGCTAGACTTTCTGACCTGCTACTTTGATGTTTTGACACAATAAACACTCATTTTGTATACAAACTGCTGAAAAAAAACCCAGCAAACAGCATGCAGACTGCTGCTGAATTATGGAATTGTAAACTTTAAACTTGGTCCTTCACCACTTTTTGGCTAATAAAATTCTGTTTGCTGTACTGATTAACACAGATCAGCAGCTGGTAAAACCTGGAGTGCAGTTGTGAGAGGGCAAGGTGGGCTGAGTAGTGGACAGCTCTTTCTGGGCCAGGATTCCTTCCCTGAGTGTCAAAAGGTAGAGAAAAAGCTTTTTTCCCTTCCGAGGTGAAAAAGGAAAGCAGCCTGGGACAAGAGGTAGAAGTGAAATCATGATGTAGTTAAGTGGTTTGTCAAATTATCCTCTATATGTCTAGAAAAAGCGTGTGAACAGGTGTCCTGTGAGTGTACATATCCATGAGATTTGCAGTGCAGATAGAGTAGACAGATGAGACGAGATTGTTTTGCCAGTTCCTGTCTTTCAGCACTGATTCTGCTTTGTGATTTTGGTTCCTAACCAGCATTTGGATCCGACATGACACCAGCATCTATTGACATTGGCTGTGTTATAATCCTTTCTCTCCTCTCTCTCCAACTCCTAATCTTTCTCACTAAGTCCCCTTCAATATCATACAAATGCCAACTTTAAGCTTCACATCAAATAACCTGGTGCTGACGGAAATGTGTGTTCTTTTTCCAGGCCTGGTTGTGAGAAAACCCTGTAAAATAAGCTGTAGTTTTTTATCTGAGAACATGGCTTCTGCTCAATAACATGTCAAGTTTGTCAAAATTGTCTGACTGAAGCCCTTTATTATCACACAGTGGTGACATGATTTGCCTGAAGGGGAAACAGAGCATTAATAAATGTAATGAATTGTACATTGTTCATGATGGTCTCTAATGGTACAGTCTTCTGTGTACTGTACATTCCAAATACCACCTCAGGTCCTACTAATTAATATTCATCAGTATAGAAGCATAAAACTCAGTTTGGGGTTTGCAGCACAAACCAGCCATTCCCAGGATGCCTCACTGAAAGCATTTCCCAGGCTAGGTCATACGCCACCTAGTCTTAAAACATGTCAATATGTTCTGTTTATCTTGCCAGCGGTTCATCAGCCTGATGTCATGGCAAAACTAGCAATTCAGGCTTTAAATATTCATGTTAAAATGTCAGGATTAGCCTCCACTTAAAAATGTGGAGGAAACCGAACTTGCCCTAATTGCCATGGTAAAGGATCTGAAATTGTGGATGTTGCCTTATTAATTCCTATACTAATTTTTAGCTCTTTGAAAAAAAAAAATAGAGGAAATCTGTCTTTCTAAATAATTCCAACATCTTCAAGAAATAACAGCAAAGCTTTAAAAGCCTTGCTAGAATTTTGTTGGCTGATGAATGAAAAAGGTAAGGGAGCCCCCCACCTGCCTTGTAATTTACTGTATCCTGGATTTATTATATTATGGAAAAGAGAACTACAAAAATCAATGAATTCATATTGTGCAGAAATGTGAGGAAACCTTGGTCCAGGATTGATTTCCTAAGCAAACTGCTTCAAGTTGGTTTCCTACCATGAAAATTCAAATGCATACTTCATGCAGGCAAAGGTACAGAAATGCCAGCATTTCAACAGAAAGTCCAAGTCCAGGCATGGTGTTAGCATTATTCAGTAAATGTCTTGGTGGTTCAAATTGCCAAATACTTAAAAGCACAAACAGAAAAAGGGAAGGTATTTGATTTCATACACCACAGATTAATTCAAACCTAAGTTTTTTACCTTACCATTGCACAGGCTAGAAAAGAGCCACCCTACTCTCAATCAATCAAATCCCAAGCAATCAAACCCTACTCCCAACTGAACCACCAAAACCTGCAGCTGCCAAACATTTGCCCATAAGGAAGCTTCCACAAATACAGTTTCAAATTCCCTGTTGTTTATAAGATTCACCTCTGGAAACCAATCCAATTGTAATTGTCTTCCAGGGCCTTTGCTAGTGCCTACTTAATTGGGATCAATGGCATAGTCTGTTTATCCAAATACTCTCATATTCAGTAACTCCCTCATCTGTCTGCTTCACTTCACCAAGAAACTGCACTCTGCTTATATTCCCTCTCTGAGATAAAAGAATGACAAAAATTGTCCTTCAGCAAATCCAGGGGAACATTCTAAATTTTAATTCATTTCAGAGCAAAAAGTATCATGTAATATTTTCATAACATTTTTGATAGTATCTTTCTCTTTTATATGTGTTTTGGGGTAAAGAGTCATCAATAAATCCGTGTTCCTTTTAAAAACTGAAACTCATCCTTCAGCTTTCATCAGTGGCCAGAGCAATTTAAGCTGCTGTAAGACAAGTGGAATGATAAGACTGAAAACCTAGGTTTGCATTATTTTTTTTTAAATACTATCTGAAAGTGTTCCTCAACTCTACTTTTCCTGATGATGGTGTGCTGAAGAGCAATCAGTCCTATGTGAAGATTAAACAAGTTGGTAGCTTCCCTGTGACTCATTCTGAAAATCTCTGTGCTATCAGCAGGTTGAATACCAGAAAGTGACCCAGCAGCGACTCTGGGTAGCTTCACGACTGAAGCAAATATTTACATTAATTCAGACAACAAGGAGATGGGGTGGCACAATGAAAGCCATATTTGTCTGAAGAGTTATGTCACTGTTTCAAACACAGCTTCTCTGTGCAAAAAGCAAGGAGCACTTTAATTACCCTTCTCCTCCCCCCTCATCAAAATATTTTTAGGATTACTTGACTGTGCAAACTGTGATAGCCAGTTGTCAGGAACAAAGGGCACTGTATTTCTGAAAGAAAAAAACGGTCTGAGCAATCAAAATTCTCAGAGATGCACAAAAGGTTAAGAAGTAAGTTCTCCCTATTTTGATCACTTATGATATCCACTGGGCAGTTAATAACTTCGCCCAAATAACTGGATTGTAAAATATATACATATTGTGAAAGTCCTCTCATATTCACTGGAAAAGCCTGCCTTTTAAAAAAAAGTGGGTTGCAGAAAACGAATAGGGGAAAAATAAATATGAACTACTGTTAAATAGCTTTTTATATTCATGTACTACTTTAATATAACTGTATCAGTTTTTCTTCAAATATTTGAACAGTTCCCTGGAAATCAGTATGTCTTAAGGACAGAATAAGCAATCTGGAAAGCCAGACTCCCAAGCGCCAGGTTCATATTTTTTTCCCCTTGGTATAACAAACACTTTTAGATAGAATTCAGTAAAATGAAAATGCAGAGGAAGTAGTCAAATTTGTTTTCTATGTATAAAACATTTAGGCTGCCTCCTGCAAGCCTGGCCATAAGGTCAGATATGTCCCTAACACTGAGGTCCCCTATCATTTTGATGCACACAGCACCGGGTGTATTGATAACTATTCTGTTATTGTCTCTCTCTTCCTTCCTTTTCTAGAGAAATGTCTCTGGTTTGCTTTTTTTTCTTTTTCTGGTGGTTTTTTTTTTGTATTTTTTTCCCTAAAAAAGGCAGCATCATCACTTTATTACAAATACTTCTTTATGCTGTATTGCTTAATTCTGATTTGCCTGAAAAGATATATGTTATTGTTTAAATATCCACCCAGTAAGATGATGGGAACACTTCTGACAGTAAAGCTTGAACAAAGAATTAACCAAGTGATTTCTTCCAACTTATCTCACAGACAGCATTTTTTGTTCTCTTTCTGTAGTATTGTTTAGTGGAAATTTACTTGGAATGCAAATAAAATAATATTTTTAGAGCCAAAAAGAGATTTTATTTCTTTAAAATGAAACTAGTAGCAATGACCATATTACCAAAACTATAGTTGAAGTTATAAATTCTAAATCTTAAAAATATATTTTAATTCAGTATTTTAGGCTTTGTTTTCATGCTTTTACAACTTTAAAAAGTTCTGGAAAAGCCTCACATAATACTATCTTAAAAAAATAAACATTTTATTCTTTAGGGATAAAACATGCATTGAAGACAAACAGTCTCCAACAACATTGAAGAGAAACACAGGGTACTACAATACAGATCTAACACAAAAAAGTTAGATCTGTAACACAAAAACATTTTTGCTTTTGTTTTGTACTTTATTCTTTGAGTTCATAATTTGTAACCCATAAGGTACTGTATTCTAATAAGAACACTTTCCTTCAAAAAATCAAAGCGGTATTCTTTTTTATATTTGAAAGGTTTCCATGCTCTCACAGTTTTCAAGAAGATGAACAATGGAATCATTGTGTAAAAGGAATTAAAAGTATTATAATGTTATACCTGTTAGCCCAGCAATGCTGAAAATTTGCTGAGGATAAGTGTTCACAGGTAAAAGCATGATTTCAAACCTTTGGGCTCAAGCTTGCCACTCTCTCTCTGTATACATGTCAAAAAATGTGGGAAAAAATTAAAAATTTTAAAACTGCTCATGAACATCAACTTGGTTTTTGCAGCCAGCTTTTGAAAAAAAAAAAAAAAAGAAAAGAAAAAAAAGAAACACAAGAAAAAACCCATCTTACAAAGCAAGAACAACACTTCCCGCCCTGCCCTAAAGAAAAATTTTGTTACTGGTATTTATTACTAAGTATTTGTATCGTGTGGTTCCCCAACAGTAACAAAAAGACATATCAAACATCCTTCTTTTGAGATCCAGCTAACATAACCAAGAAAGATTATAAGGAAATATCAGTTTGGAAGACCAGACGTCTGCTGCAAGAGTGGGCTTTCAAAAGGACTTCATAAAGATTGCTTACCCAATTGGTGGTATGCCACAGCATAGAAAATTCCATGATAGGGGGAAAGAAATTGTTTTATCTTCACTCCAGACATATTTAGTAGGGAAATTTAATCTCTGGCCAATGGGAAGGTCAAGTGCAGGCAGCATTAATCTCTTTTTAACTTATATAAGGGAAAACTTCTGTTTGTTTCAGGGTAGGATGCCCTTAAACTGTTTCTATAGTAAATTCATAGGTATTCTGAGAAAGACAAACTTGCTGTAAGTGCATTTAAGCAAAACAAAGCCTCCTTTGCTGTAAGGTGATTGATGTTTTCTGCTAATCTCATGTTTATTTGGTATACACTAATTCTTTATATCAAAGACACATCTTTTAGCCTTGGTTCAGAAGTGTTGGCAAGATGAAAAATACCAGCACAAGCTTTTTCGACAGCTTAGTAACTGCTTAAGATTATTAAGCAAAACCTCCACAGTTTCTCAGTTGATTACATAGGATTATATGAGAAGCAGCTACAAGACATTATTTCAGACTTCACCCACCTTGACTAACCAGTTCTTTTTTTCAAAGAGAAATACAGAGAAAGATTTTTTAGACTTCTAGTTATTCAACAGCACTTCCAGCATTTTACCACTCCCTTCAAAAGTCAGGGTTTGCTTTAAGAAGATACACTAGATTTCTGTATTTTCTAAGAATCTTGCTTCTATTACAGGACAATGGTAGTTCACCTTTCTAAGGCAGAGATGCTTTATTGTCTTTGGTCTCCTAGTGTAATGTCTCTGGCCTCCTGATGGATGATTCAAGAGCTCCTGCTTGGTTCATCATGAGCCAATGCAACCTTGAGATCAATACCAGACTTGGCAGCTAGCAGGGAGATTTCAAAGAATTTTAATTGGTCTTTTGAAAGTGCCTCAAATTGTCATAACAAGACTGGCTTGGCAGAATCTTCAAAGTCCCAGTTTTCATATGGGAAAATGCTAGGTTTTTTTTCTCACTTCCTTCAATTTGTGGACCAGAGCACATCCATTTACTAGCTGGCTCCCATTCGTAGGAAATAAGCATCCTAAAAGAGAAAGTACACTGAATTTACCTGATTTTTGAGTGTCCCTTATTGTCACTGAATTACACAGCTTACACAGCAGAATGTCTTTCAAGGACAAAACTTCAATCAGAGCTATAGAAACAGGAATGGACTGGGTGTTGCTCATCACCTGTGATTTTACAAAGTGTCTTGAAACTGTTTGTCATTCCTGAAAGCAAGCTAAGTCTCAAAAGAGCTAAGGTGATAAAAAATGACACAGAATAAATGAATAAAATTTAGTATTTATCCATGCTTTTTATTTTTTTTTAATTATATTGCTTTTATCCATTTGAAACAGACATAGCTTTGTGCTTTCAGATACTTTTCCCTATTCTACTCAATCATTTAATGTTTTTAGTTCTGTAAATAGATCAAAAGTTAAAACGAAGTCCATGCTGGAAGAGGGCATCCAGATTCTCAGATGCCACACAAGGATTTTGCAAGACCAAGGACAGCCAAGTACAGAGAAAGCTGGAAAAAAAAAGTAAACTGTTTAAAAACAAAGTTAACAAGCCAGTCGGAATAGTTGTTTAATGAACATTGGATTTTCCATTGTCTAAACAGTCAAGTTGTAGTTCACTTCAAAGTTATTTGATTAATTTTAGATGTTCAAATTTCATGGTCTGTCTTTGCATGGCAAGCCAAGAGTATATCATTATCTTTTGATTATGAAACCTTGTTAATTCCCACTAAAAAATACAAGTCGCTCCAAATCTTTGAAGTTTTTATGTTTCAAAAATCAAAACCAAGGTGTTCATGTTCTTGGATATCAGAAACACAACACCTGGAAACACTTGTTTCCTTCCAGCAGTCTTCTGACATCTTTGTTTTGGCACTTGTACTCTTTCCCCACCTCCAGTCAAGAGATACAGAGGAATAAAAGCTTCTAATCACATAGAGCTCCTGCTTTGCTGCTTCTACTAGTAGGGTTTTTGTTTCCTTATTTTGGATTCCCATTAAATGGACTTTTAAATCATAAAGTGATAAATCTATCACTGATTAAATTACTCTCTATCCAGTGTTATAGTGGGACTGAGTAGGTGACAGAAACAGCCTGTATTTTCCTTCAAGTAATTTCAGCATAGCTTGATATTTGAGAAGCTATGTTAAGAATATTCTTTGATTTTCTTCATAGTGAAAAAATTTTATGTACTTGTTGGCCTACTGCCCAAAATCTCAGCTGGAGAAGAAAAGACTGTATATTGCACATTCACATTTCATTTAGAGAGTGTGTACTTCCCGATGTTCAACTTCCATGCCAAGCGATAAAGGTAGGAAAACTTTCAAGAGAGTCACAGTTTTATATCAGGGAGTTCTGTTTAGTTCTGTTCCCTAGATTAAAATAACTGAAAATAATACAATAAATTTTGAATTCCCAATCAATATTCTACTTAATATCATCCTGGGAAGAATTTTTTGCCAAGTTATCATGATGAGCAAAGCAAAGTATACATCTTGTTTTTTAATTCTGAGAGACACAGACATCTCCTGTTTTGAAAAGTCATGGAATTGGTCACAGAGCACAAATTACCACTTTCTTGATTTTTTTTTTTTTACCTTTTCTTTACACTTGATGTTGCTCAAGACTGGACAAGATGGATCCCTGGAATCATGGCTTGGATGAACAGAACCTTTTTGGACTACCTCAGAATGAACCAAATCCACATACATCAACAGCTGCATGTACTTGTATTCCTTCAGAACGTGTACAATCGTTTTTAAATGGGAGCCTGCCTTACACTTAGTAAACACTGCTTCAGTAAGGGAATTTCATGCCTTCACTGGCAATAGGAATACTGTCAAACTTGGTGAAACAGAACACTTTTAAATGATGTGTAAGTATCAATACCTCTTTTGCTGTTTGTATGCTGGAAATACAGATTCATCATCTGTTAGAGTGTCTTGTTCAATTTTAGTTCTTTTACTCTAATTTTCTTCTTACAATAGAAGGATAAAATCTTGGGGGGTTTGTTATGATTCTGAAGCACTTTAAAGAAAAATCTATCTCCTAATCTTTTCAAAAGCAGGGACCAGGGCAGCCTCAAAAACAGAGGCTCTTCATGCAACAGTTTCTGTTTTACTTCTCAGGTACTTCCAATACAACTGATTAGCTGCAGCTCTCTACTGCACTAGTAAGCACAAAAAAGTTAAGGCAAACTCTTACTTGTAAAACAGGAAAAGAAAAGACAGCAGGGTAACACTGCTGAATTAAAAAAAAAAACAAAAAAAAACAAGCAATTAGACAAGAGACAAGAGAACACTGCAAAATTAAAGAAACCCCACACAGAAAAGTTTAGAATACTTTATATTTCAAAGGAAGACTTTACAGCTTTACATGACCGAATTTCACTGCTTAGAAAAGTAAAATTATTTTGTAGAGGTATTTTCAAGATTCAGATTTAAGGCTTAATAAAAACAGTGTCTTTGGAAAGACCAGACACGGTAGTCATGAAAATTTATGACAACATATATTTTTCAGATGATGTTTTATTAACAACAAATACAAAATTGTTACTCATTGTTTACTCATTCTCTGATGTTTAATTTTAAAGATAAAGCTTTTCCTTGACCAGTTTTACAGACTTGCAAATACAGCATTGTAAAAAATTAAAACAAAAAAAAATTGTGACAATAAATTAAGAAAATGTGAGAAGGAGGAGGATGAGACAAACCAAACCTATCAAGGAGAAAATGCATTAGAAGCAATAGAAAAGTTAAGCAATAGAATTAAAGTATCATATTATATTCTCCTTCCAAGAGGACTTTGGGGGTTTTGCACATGAAATAAAATAGCAGCAAAGAAAAAGGGTAAGTACAAGTGCATTTGTGTCCCACTGGAACTTGTTCTTATTAACCAAAACAGTAGTACTCATCAGAATCAATTTTGGGATGCTTATGCAGAGACTGTGAATCCTCCGTGACAGAAGAATCACTGAATTTGTCCAGATCTGAAGGGGTTTGGTGACCAGGAACATCATCCACTAAGGTGTCCAAGTAACTCCCCACTGATATTCCATCCAGTCCATCACTACAGTCTTGTAAACTGTTACAGCTGCCATGGAGCGATGTCTCCTGACTTTCTAGCAAGCTGCACAGGCTTCCACTCAAACTGCTGCCTCTGCTGGCAATGGCTTTCTCTTCTATCATCCACTTGATCGATTCAATACTTTCATTGATGAGTAGGAGCTGGCGCATAAGCTTCACATCAGTGGCTCGGAGATTAACCTACAAGGCAAAAGTAATTTAAAAAATTACTCTTTCCATAATCAAGCCAAAGAGCAGGCTTGAATGGGCTACAATAAAACACACAAAAAAATCCAACTTTCCTATCTAGGACAAACATATTTCAGTAACTAGTAAAAAACCCCACAAGCAAACAAACAAAAAGCCCCAAAAGTATACTAATACTGGTCAGCCTCCCTAAGCACTCCATTAACAGGACTGATAGTCAAAGGCAAATCTTGTAGGCACACTGGTACAATGCTGTTCAGATGAGAAACACAGCTGCTATGACAACTCCTGGGGATAGACTTTCACTAATCAGAGAAGCAAAGACACAAAGCCATTTCTATTCACCATTACTCTAAGCTACTTACAGTTATAGATATCTAGGCATTCACCCCAAGTTATCCTTACTATGGCTACTTGGGAAACCTAAAATTTTCAGATGTGCATAATTTGGAAAAAAGCTTGTGGATATTTAACTCACACTACTCCTGAGTGGACACTAAAATATGCTGTATAAATGTCTGAGAGCTGAAATATTTAGCCTACTGAAACTGTAACTTTCAGTTATTTAAACCCATATTAGATGAAGGTGATGAAGTTCAGAGTTAACTATGTATTACAGGCATGGAGCAAGCATTTGCCATAGCTAACTAAATAAAAAGTGGACATTAAGAACAAACTCCTACCTTCTCACTTAGTTGTGGTGGTTGATGCAAACACACAGAAGTGTTAATAGTAATGCACAGTGGAGTATTACAGTGTTGAACTTCACAGGTATGTTTGAGTTAACCATCCTAATGTTTTCCTTAACAGGCAAACTATATAAAGCATTTTTAAAGTCACTTCAGCTGACAAATAAAGGTGAGACTTAAGGCTTATAGTCATTGCTTCCTTCTCTTCATCTGAAACATCATAGATACTGGAAAAAATAATCTGTGACCCTGCCACATTGAAAATTTGAAAGTCTTCACTCAACTGAAAAATAAAGTAAAAACAAGTAAGATCTATTACATCAGCCAACAGATATTTTATACAATTCTTCAAGTCCACAATTGTACAGAAAAATAGCACCTGTATTGTTCATACACAATGGACTGGAACTGAATGAGTATTCTCAGGAAGCAAAGACTGTATCTTGTTTTGCCAAGAGTATAATTTGAACATGATCTTTTCTGTACTCAAATGCCATCTTCTCAGTATCCCAAATTTCCCTGACCTGGTACAGTTGTTTAAAAATTATTTTAATGTATTTTTATTCTCTTAGACACTGAATAAGATTGTAGTAGATCTAGCTAGGACTCTTTCTAGCAGCTGCTAGGGTTTTGCCCTCTGTATCTGTGACCAAACCATGTCAGTAGCATTCCAATGTTTCAGCTCTTGCTGAGCAGGAAGTGCAACCAAGACCATTTCTGTTTTTCACTCTGCACCCCCAGCAGGTAGGCTAGGACTGAGAAAGATGCATGGAGTCGACAGAGATGGGACAGTTTACCAGAATTCATCACATTGTCATTTCTTGCCATAGAATGTTGTGCCCAGCAATAAAACCTGCGCATTTAATCTTTCCTTTACAGTTGCTGCTTGGGGGCTGGCTTGGTCTACTGGTGGGAGATGGTGTGTCACTCACTGACTTTGCA
This sequence comes from Pheucticus melanocephalus, assembly GCA_013398405.1. Lineage (NCBI taxonomy): Eukaryota > Metazoa > Chordata > Aves > Passeriformes > Cardinalidae > Pheucticus > Pheucticus melanocephalus. The sequence goes on along the minus strand of VZSJ01000457.1, from coordinate 3,254,688 downwards.
TCACTTGTAAATTTAATTTATTTCCTTAATTTTTAAACTGTCTTTGTTACAGTCTAAGTTTTTCTCACTTTTGTTCTTCTAATTCTCTCCCCTGATCCCACTCGAAGAGGAGAAGAGAGTGAGTGAGCAGCTGGTGCATGCTTAGTTACTGGCCAGGGACAACCCAATGCAAACACATTTCAAGCTTTGCCAGTAACAGACTGCCTGTAACCATCATATGTATTCCCAGCTTCCTTCCCCAGTCCCCAGAATGACTTCTGAATTATTCTCAATCCAGTATCACAAGATTTAACACAGCTAACCTGGTACTGTGCAAAACAGCTCTACCTACCATTCATAGTTTTAACAATATTGCCCATCTATCATTGTTTGAGAAGTGAGGTTATGAAAACAGATTGACCATTTTGTAGTTCTCCTGCCCAAGCCAATTCCTCCACTCTAACCAATAAATCACTATAAACCATTTGCTTGGCAACTAGGCTGTCACGAAAGCAGTAAATTACCCAACTTCTCAAATGCAACTACAGACTTCATCAACTTGCTGAATATAAACATGCTCAGAGACAAGTTTCCCAAAAGGCTGATTAAGGAAATGCTTAACAGAACTAGCACCAACATGACTCAAATGAAACAGTCCTTTTTAGATAAAGTAGACATCTCATATATTTCAGATTCAGTTCACAGGAAATATTTTTTTTTCTCTAAATACAGCAACAGCCTCAGCATTTTTGTCAACAGCCTTACTGGAAGCAATTCTCTGCATTCCTGAGTACTAGAATCCTCCTCCTAGCTACCACGTCATTCCAAATCTCCCATATCAAGAGTGTGCCTTTCGAAAAGCAAATACTAAAAAGTAGTTTAACAAGTATCATCTTTCTTTAATATGGTTTACTTCATCATTTGTTCAATAACACAAAAAATGTCAAAATGACATTTTTTGCCCCTTATGTGCTTTAGCACAGACATAATCACATGAGCTTTTACTCACTTATGTAGCTGCAACCCATTTATCTTGGAAGTCGTTGGAGTATACAAGTTGGAGCGTTTTTGGAGTAAACAAGTCAGTCCAAGATGGTTCAGCTTACAGGACTAAACACAATAAAATCTCACCATGCTTGACAGCTGCATTTGTTATGCACAGTAACAGGTGCATTTCAGGAACAATCTAAACAGCGTATCATAGCTAATACAGGCTTTTCAGAACAGTTTTTATAGCTGTCCTTTGAGTTAAAGCTAGAGCACAGGACCACCATAGGAAGGTGTGTGTTATTATGGATCAGTTCTCAGCAAAAACTTATGGCGTATAAAGAAAACTACAAGAGAGTAAAAACTAATTTCCTGTTACAGGTTAACTTTTATATAGTTTTGCTTAGTCTTGCTCCATATATTTCCACAATAGTGCTGATCACAGGAAGGATACTAAATGTTTAACATTAAGAGCTAGTCACAGCAAGAGAATATAATGAAATTAAAGTGACAGCATCTTTCAAGTAACACATTCTGGTAGTGTAAGTGCACAGATAAGCATTCAGAAAAAACCAGAACTTTAATCTGGAAGGAATAGCTGGACTAAACACTTGTCTGTGCCCCCCTTTCATACCTGTTGTTCTAACAAAATATTTCTTCCTTCCTTTTGGTCTTCTGTAACAAAATGTACAACACTCTCATAATTTGTTCAAGAGAATTGGCACATATATAAACATTAGGGCTTTTGTGTATGTATATATGCAGAGAGACACACAATATTCATGCTAATTTTTAATATAATTCAATGTTTTTGAGAAAGATTGACTAGGTTATTGCTCTTAGAATAAAACTCTTAATGACCAGGACTGCTAACAAATACAATTATTGCTTCCTGGCAGTCACTCAAAGTAGTGTATTGATCACGGCTTTTGGATCAAAGTCACATATGTAGTCACAATTTGGGCAAAACAGCCTTGCATTTTGCTGCTGCGTGTTCTGCAGACATAGCTTCCAGTCAGTTCCAAACACAGAGGGTCACCTTCCCCTCCAGAAATGGCAAACATAGACTGTTAAATATTTCCTGCTAAGCTGTGAAAGCTGTTTGAAACTCTAGATTCTTTCTGCAGATTACTTTCTTTTAAATTGCTGCGTTCACATGCTGCTTCATCTAATTACAGGAACTCTGCAAGGATATTAATGGCAACCATAAAACGTGGTTTGAGGAAAAGATATCCCTAAGTTTATCTAAATTATTTCAGTTTCATTTCTTCTTAACACTTTTATGTTCTGTGCCATAAAGAGTCTACTAGTAAAAGGAAAAGAAGTGAGGCAACCTAAATAATAAAGTATTTTTTTTTCAGGCTAAGTTTTTTAGCCAGAGCACACTGAAGTAAGTCCTCACAACAGACAAAATCTTATACTTACACCTTAATGGATTCAGGGAGCTATTTAAATCACTCTAATCAGAAGCTCTGCTCTGCTCTGCATCTCAAAATGAATCTACCGTTAGCTGCTCTGGAATCTGTGTTCTAAAACATCTTGAGCTTGGACACAAATTCCATGATAAGTGGAAATGGATGGAAATAGTAGCAAAGTACAGTACTCCTGGGAAAGCCCCTCAGACCTTCAGGCCTGGAAAGTCTTGCAGAAGTAACAAACATGGGTAGGGTTAGACCAAACTATCTGCAGCCAATTCCATCTGTTGCTAAACACTTCCACACTGATCTCAACCACACTTTTTATAAACAGAATTTTATACCAGTAGAACTTTTCCACACTAAATAGGTGTGCATAACCACTATGGTTCAGGAGTACTAATGCTACTATTGTTTCAATTTCCTAAGATGTTTCAGAGATAGCTTTCTGCTTTCCTGTTCAATTTCTTCTATTTCCCTTATTCAGGATGAACAGCTTGCCAGCTATGCCTATCTCCCTTTTAACTTTTAAAAGGGAGGTTACCTCAGCTTCTCATAAAATAGCAAATTCTATCAATTAATTCCAGATGCAATTAAAAAAAGCAAACAATCAATGTCCAAATAATAATTTGTTTTGCAGTCTGAGATGTTTCTTCTGAAAAAAAGCTAACCTTATTCCATTTTCTCCTGATGTTACTTTTAGTATTACAAACACTGAATAACAAGTTTTAAAGTAACTAAGGAAATTAATTTAAGAGGCAAAAGATGAGGGTGAGGAAAATAAAACAGTGGTAGGCAATTACTTAAGTCTTACCAAGATACAAATATAGTAAGAAGATATATAATGATAAAAAAACTGGTCAATAAAACCTAATAGACTAATTCTGTGAGACCATAACAAGCTAAAATACCATAAACAACTTACTCAAAATACAAAATTCAAAATATGTGAATTCAACTTTTATTTAACTGTAGTCACCAAGTTAACAGGTTTACAACTGGGAAAAGTCTGGAGACACACACAAGAACTGTTTATAAGACACCATCTCAAAGCATGAAGCATGCCATTTGAAGGTGAGCGAGCTGAAAGTAATACTACAACAGCTTCTCAATACCAGTGAGTAAAAGAGATGCTCTTTTTTTCCCATTTAACATGTCTAAAATCAAATAAAATCACAAATAACAAATAATGTCTTCTCCTTTAACAAACAGGATGATTAACAGGCTGTGCAGGAGCTACATCCTACTTAAAACATATGCATGTGCATGTCTTTAAACTTCTTGCCTGCTTCTAAATTGTCCCACTGACTCAAGGTGCTTGCACAGGTTTCTTCATATAATTATGCTGCTTTAGGCAATGGTATTTCAGGATCAAGAAAAAAATCAGAATACCTAGGCTGACTTCTGAATTTGAACTTCTCCTGAATTTTAATCTTTAGCTCCTGTTAAAAATAAGGGAGTTTTACATGACAGAGGGTAAGAAGACAAGTTTACTGTCATGAAGTGGAAGGCATCTTCTATGGAGGAACAGTAACTGATTGTGGGAATGTGCAACATGCGCTCCACAGCAAGGCCAACCAACTGTGGTAAATTCAGACACTACAATAATTCAAGCTAACCCAACCAACCTCACTGAAACTGTGTAAGTTCTCTCAAAACAATGGAGATGTGGACCAAAGCCTGGAAGAGAATGAGACTGTTGGAGTCAAGGTAGGTGCTGCAATGTTCATCATTATGCCTTCTATCTCTGACTGTGATTTACCTCACATGAGCTAGCTAAATTAAATTTCAGTCAACAGTGACAATTGTAGATCAACAGCTTTTCCTGCATATTGTTTCTTTTAGCATGGACTTGTGTTATAATATATTGCTGTATCCTATTTATTTTCTGATTTTTAGGCATGTGGTAAACTTCATACAATGAGGGAGCTCATAAAAAAGCTACATATATATACAAAAGCTAAATTTTTGTGATCCATTGTTGATTTGTAGTTACGGTTCATTGATCTACCTTCTTTCTGCAAAGAGAGTAAGTTACACTGACCTTTCTCAGCTGTACTTCCACAAATGAGTCACAAAAAAATATTGTGGCAGACCACAATTTTTGACTTCTTTCACAAGAGATTGTTAATTTTTGACTTCTTTTGCAAGAGATTGTTTATAATCTTGTATCTCTTGAAGATTCCAAATTTGTTAAAACTCCCATATCAGATTTTTTAGGTAGTGTTCATTACAATGGCTGAACTTCCAGCTGCTCATAGTGAGTAGTCATTGAGTTTTCACTTTCTGTCTGCACTCTCAGCTACTTTAAACAGAGGCTCTAGCCTAGCCATTGTCCTGCTTCAAGTTCCTGCATTTCCACTGCAATCCTTCACCAAGTGCTTGCAATAAATATTTCCACAGGTCCGTCTGTAAAATTTGGCAGGCACATAACACAGCTCTGAGCACAGTGACTTTTCATTAGGAAGGAGAAAGACCATGTGATTCCACATCAGCCACAAAAGGATTTTACTGTAAGGAGAGCTCACCAATCCATTAGCTAAAGCAAGGAAGTGGGCAGGTCGGGTCTGAGCCACCACCGGAGTAATGTAGGAGAATACATCAGAATAATTAGGCAGCAGAGCAACTTCATGAGAAGCAAGTTAGTTCAGTAGGCAATGAGCATAAATAACTCAATGAGCAGGTTCCAAGGATGTATCTTGCAAATATATGAACAAAATGTCATGCTAATATGCTCATCATCTGATACAGGACATTACAGTACTGGCGATTTACATTTCTCTGTTTTAATATTTTAATTTTATGCATACTAATTGTTTCCCTTGTACTTAACAGGAAAATACATACCACCAAGCTGTGCAATTGTTTAGTCATATTATCTCTGAAAAAATAGAAAAGTGAATCTCAAGGCCTTTTTTCACTGCCTTGAAATATGCAAGGTCCTTGTCTGGGGAGTATGTGTGGGCAGCCTGCCAAGTGCATTAATACCTTTGATAGTAACATACCAACGATTAGGATGAATCTTTTGATCAGTAGGATGTATTTTTTCTTTTAACATTATAGTGTTTGAGGTATCTTGTATGCTTAAGTGCAATTAAAAAACACTCCCAGGGGGAAAGTATATTTTTATATTTTTGTTTAGTTTTTGGCCATTTCTTAATTTTGCTGTGAAAAAGATGAAGCTATTTAAGTATCTCCTAAGTAGATATGAAAATGACTGTCAAAAGGAAACATGACATAAAACAGAGAGCAAGTAAAAGGAAAAAAAAGTTAATTAGTTAAGTTCTTATTTCCTCACCTCCTGTCCAAATAAAACAAATGTTAAATAAGCTCTTTAAATACACGGAATTAGCACAAAATTCAAAGAGAGAAACATCCCACCACAGAAGGATAAAAAATATAAAAGGAAAATCCCGGTTCTTTAAAGTTTAGTTGAATTAACATGAAAGAAAGCAGTGAGAAAATGTAGGGATTTGTGAAGAGGAAAAACTTCTAATGCTGCTGGAAGGTTTTATTGAATGGTTCCAAATATCTCAAACTTTTGTCAAAAAAGCTTCATCTGACCTTAGAAATGTATCTACTGTGATAAAGGTGAACATGCCGAGACCAATCCATAATATGGACCCACATTTGTTGACAGACAAGACAACTCCATTGCAAACATTCAGGTCAATATGAAGCTGTAACATTTGGCTATGGGTGTCAGAAAGTGTTACAGCAGATGGACGATCACAGCATCATTATGAAGTGTTCTGGAAACCAGCCACAATGCAGGACTGCATGCATCCTCTGACCAACATGAGACAGCACTGGGGCTCAAGAACATATGTAATTTCTTTTTGTTCATTGGATTTCATTCTCTGCTTTATTTATGTCTGTCCTAACCAAAACATACTCTTAGAAACATTATGCAAAAAAATGATAAAATATAATAACCACTCCATACCTGTTTATCCCTTCAAAATTAATTACTTTTAATACTGGCACTGTGGAAATTAGTCAAAAGCATACAACTAAAATAAAATAAGATAATAGGGTTTGCTTACAGTTATATGCAAAGTTTGAAAATACTGCCTCTATAGAGATAACAGCAAAGTTTGAAAACATTTTAAAACATAAAAGAAATCCCAAAAACCCAAACCTATAAAAAAGTCATCAAAACACTCAACTTATTTCATTAAATCACAACTGAGACACAACAATAGTAATACTGGGGAGAAATCTGAAATCTCTTGAAATTCAAGTCTGCTTTCACAATACCACTGGACACATACAATTAAAAAAAAAAAATGCCTGAATCTCTTCAGAATTCAAAACGGAATTCTGTTTGAAACAATACTGTTTTCTGGAGATAGGATATATCCTATTGAAAGCATATTTAATCTAACAATTAAATCTCTAGTAAAGGCAACCTGCAGTCCTATTTACTGAAGGTTTATCTGGATAAGAATAAAAAAAAACTTCAAGACAGCCTTGGTATTATAAATTATCACATGAGCTGCTAAAATACTTCAGTAGTCCTAGAAATTGATTTGCTAATAAGTGGGATTTTTCCCCTATTAAAACATTATGAACATTAAGTTCCCATGCTAAATTTTTGAATATAAATGAGTCAGTATCTTAAAAAATAAGGGGTTTTGTTTTGTTTATGTTCACTTTGTGACCTGTTTGAAATGCCATGTCTTTCAAATTCAGCTTACTTTTTCCTCATCCAAATCTCAGTGCTGCAATCACCATTCTCCTAAAACATGGTCTCTACACAGTCTTTACATCTCTCTGAAAGTACTAGCAAGTTTGAGGTCTTTAGATAACATCTAAAGATGTTTTGAAGATCTTTTGTTAAAGGCCTATTTTGAGTCTTTCAAACAAAATCATCTTTTTAAACCTCCGGGTATCTACAAAAAATTAAGTAATTTAGTTCTTTCTCATATAATAAGAAGGTACCAAATAGCTAGGAGCTAATCTTCATCTGGGATCAAAGGAATAAAAATCAAGGAGCAAACAGGCTACAACCATTTCTAGCAAGCTAAAATACTGAAACTGGCCAGCACAACAAGCTGAGCAGGCTGTTGAGAACTACACCAGCTGCAACTTTTGAGCCCTTTTGGCTCAAAAACCCACAGACCTCTTTTTTTCCCCACAGAACACACCACAGCAATTCATTCCAGAGGTCACAAGGTGTGATTAACAATGAATATTAACAATTAAACAAACACATCTTAGGCTTCCAGGCAAGGATGTCAGAAGGTAGTAAGAGTAACCAGTCATGAACTATTAACTACAAGGCAAGACCAGGAACTGTAGGTAACATTTTCTTTCCACATCATTTGATCAATTCTCTGATCAATAACTTATATCCACTTATATCCAGTGCAGTCCTCAGCTTCACCAAAACAACTCTAGCTCATGCCATATACTTTTATATACTCTTTTACACTTTACACTTAAACCTGTTCTTAGCAAAGATTTCTACATAGAAGAGCACTGGGGCATTATGGTGTGATTCTAGTTCAGCAAAGACTATTAATCATAGCTGTCAATGCAGTTATCAGATGTATGAGTAGCTTTAGAATGAATCAAGGTGATTGCTTACATTTCTCATTTCTTCTTCTACAAGGAAGTACTAGCTACTAAGCTAGTTGGGGAGGAAAAATAAGGTGCAAGACTTGCAAAACATGGCTAGGGAAAGACATATATGGCCTTTCTGAACAACCAAAGGTAACCTGGGAAAAGAGAAAACTAGTCAAGGAAAACACAGCAGAATTTGGGCTAGAGGTTTGGTTGTATTTGAAAAGAGCTGGTAACAGCTCTTCTGAAGTAATTTGTTATTAAACTTCACAGAGTACAAACTAATAACAATGAAGGAGAGAAATTACAAAATATTAAAGATCATAGTGCTGCTTTGGTTGCATTTTCTTTCTTGTCTGAAATGGGTGGACTGATGCTCTGCACTGGTGAATGCCTAAGCAGCTTTATGAAGTTATCATCACAGATGGCTACCTCATCTGGCTACGGGGAAAATAGCAACCTGCCTTCATTTCCCTGCCTCAGTCACAGCAACCGGTGGCAGACAGTAACAAAGGAGGATGTAAATTCCACAGGCCTTTGAAGAACATGACTATTACTTTGGTTTGCTAGTAGTAACACTCTTCTTTTGCAGAGAGGCTTTCTCCTCTCTCTGCTGTAGCAGGATTTACAGTTTTCTCCTACAAATCCTGTAACACTAGAATCCTGCCACATAACACCACATGAAATAAAAATGTGTCAGTGCACTGCAAAATTCTGCCAAGACATGTGGACAAGCCATTAACAGTCACAGTGGTTGAAATAGCCCTATGAACTCACAGAACAGGAAAAGTCCTGTAAAAATTATTCTGCCTTCATATTTGCCCTTCTCATAGCTGTATAGTTTCAAGAAGACTAGAAAAATAGCCTGAAGTTTACAATGACTCCTTGAATGACTTCTCCAAGTTGCTATGTTTTTGTTCAGGCCCATCTAAATCTCATTAGTCAGAAAACCTTCCTACCCATGAAAAGGATTCTTCAACACCAAAATCCAACCTAAACCCCCTACATTATCACTTTTATTATTAAGCACTTTCTTCGAAACATGCACCATTTGCCTTTGTCTATCAAAGAAAATGGTCTGTATTAGCAGCCAAGCTCCAAAGGCTGTGCCAGCCTTTCAATGTGGCTGGAACAGGTCTTCTCCAGGCGCACTTATAAAGGTACATATTAATCTCATTCCAGGAAGAACACTAGATATTCAGAATCAGAGAATCATGAGAGAGTTGGAGTTGGAAAGAACCTCTGATCTAATGTCACATCACGGCTAAGGCAAGTTCAACAGGATCCAGTCCAGGTAAGTTTTAAAAATTTCAAGAGAGGCAGACGCTACAACCTCTCTGGGCAGCCTGTTTCAATGCACAGTCACCTCCAAAGTAAAAAAGCTTTTCCTTATATTTGGATATATATATTTCAGTTTGTGCTCATTGTCCCTTGTCCCATCACTGGGCACCACTGAAGAGAGTCTGGTCCCATCTTCTTGACAGTGACTCTTAAGATATTTGTACACATTGGTAAGATCCCTGTTGAGCTATCTCTTCTCCAGGCTAAACTGGCCTGGAGTTTCTTCAGGCTTTCCTCATAAGAGAGATAATGCTCCAGATCCCTACTCATCTTTATAGCCCTCTGCTGGACCAGCTCTCCAGTAGTTCCTTGTCTTAAAACTGGAAAGCCCAAAATGGATCCTCCCACAGCACACCAGACATGGCCTTACCAGAGCTAAATACAGGCCTGCCTACATGATTTTCACTGGTTTTCTAAAGAGGTGGCTAGACAATACAGATCCTATTCCTCCTTCCACAGAAATGCTTCATAGTTTCCTCCTCGGTGTCAGGACTGTTTTTTTTTCTAGTAATTTATAATTATTGGAAGGATCAAGGTCTGAGTCTGAAGATTTTAAATTAAAAAGTCTTTTAAACTGAATGTTGAGAAAGTAATGTCCAGAGTTTGCTGTAGCTCATAAGCAAGTCTCTGAGCTAACAAGAGCAGTGCAACTATCTCAAATACAACACTTCTTTAAACCAATGGAAATCCTGTAGGAAAAAAAAAAAAAATACAAAGCAACCAAACTGTTCTATTTTTTTTGTACCTTGGGGTAAAAATGTGTGAGCTTGAAAACACTTGTTGCATTACAGTTCTTAGCTGTGTTTCCTTCCGCACCTATAAAGAGACAGGGTTCATAGCTAAACCAGAATGCAGTAAAATGGCACTTCTTCTGGAAGCATTTGGGTCATGAATGCAGCTGATATCTTAACAGCAGCAAACAAAATCACAAATTATGCCAGTGAAGAGTTTATAGAACCTGAAACTCCCAGTAGTTAAATAGCAATTTGCCATTGCTTTAAAGTCACTAAATGCTCTCACTTCGTCTGGCACTGCACCCACCAAGGCCATACAGCATGGAGAGGAGTTCACTGTACAGCACGGCAAACGAAACATTCTGATAACTTCTCTGGCAGCTTAGCTAGTTTGTGTTTACAGTTAATTAAGAAATGTGCCATACCATTCTCCTGACAAATTGTAAGTGTTAAGAACGGCCAGGTTGGTGGGATAGACAAGGATTAGATTGCTGAGGCCAGAGCTGCATTGGTGTGCCAGTATGCTCTTCTCCATGTTTATGGAAGCTATAGGCAAGTTTGCATATCCTGACAAAATGGAGTAGCTGACTCTAGATACTTATATACCTGACATTAATATACTTCTCAATGTCCTTCCTTATCTTCTTCTGTGGAAGAAGAGAAACCTGCTTGAGAGCTACTTCAAAGAGGGGGATTCTCAGACACATTTTATCTTCAGGCAGGCACCAGAGGGACTCTGAAACACAGAACAAGTGACCAGTGAAATAAATGACCATCCCAATATCCTTCCAGATTTGAAAAAGCTTGAAAGGTTGTTTATATCTTTCAAAGATTTAATACAAGATGGTTTATGGACCCTCTGGATGTGTTTTGGTCACTCATTTTGGTCACCCTCCAAATTAGAACTGCTTCCAGTTACTTACCATGAACACTTCCACCATGGGAAAAAGCTTATAATTAGAAGCCACATTTATGGGAATAAGGCTGGATAGCAAAGACTACGAGTCTGTCTTCAAAACAAAAGTTACTCTTTTATTATGAGATTTTCTTGTAGTTTTATGATCAGAGCTCTTCATCCTTACAAACAGTAAACTGAGAACCATCTTTTGGAACTGCTTACATCTAGTAAGCATAACTACCATGATTATAAATGCAAGTTAAATCCACCAGAGAAATTACACTCAATTTAACTGAATTCCAATTGCTTTTCAACAGCTCAGATCCTCTGTTTTTTCACTCCTTCATCTTCACCTGCTTCAGATTCCAGTAACCAGCCTCCCTTCCAGGACATGGACACAAATGACACATGGAAAATAACCATATCCACTGTGGAAAGTTTACTAGGTTTTGACCTTGAGGGTAGAGACCAGACAAATATCTAGTGACCTTTAAAACATGAATTGAAAATCCACTATTTTTCTTTTACTATTTACTGTTAGGAAAAAGGAAGTCCTGAAGAGCAGAAACGCACCTGTTGGCAATCACCTCTGCTTAATATATATATTTGGTATTATACATTTCAAGTTTTTCCTGCTCATACACAAAAGGTAATTTTAATTTGTTGTTGCCAAAAGTAATCACATAAAAGAAAGCATCCACACAAAATTATGATGATCAAAGGGCTGGAAAATCTGCCTTAGGAGGAAAAACTTAAGGAGGTAGGTCTTTTCTCCCAAGAGAAGTCTTGGGGATAGGAGTATCTCTTCACAGCATTATAGTAATTTGGGCTGATACAAAGATGACCAGGAGAAGTTTCATCTTAATATGAGCTCAACTTTTTTTAGTTAAGGCAATCAATCATGAGAATGATTGAAGGCAATCAACCTCCTCAGTTACATGACAGGTTTTCATGATGGACAGGATGATTGACAATGTCACCCAGATTCCCTTTCCTTCTAAAGGTGAAACCAGATGGTCTTCTGAAGTAGCTCTTCCACCCCAGGCTATTCTATGAAAGCCATGCTGTTATGATGATTTAATCAGAAAATTTATAATCTATTTGCTAAAAGTTATCATAAGCTGTACAACTCTGTGCAGAAGTGGTTTAGTATTCACATAATTTCATTACAAATTGTCAGGAATCAGACTTCAAAAACCAACTTCAATGGTTCTTCTACTCTTGAAAAAGTAATCAGGAAGGAATAATGAAATTATAATACATGTTCTCTGAAAAAAAAGCTGGCAAAAGTCTCACAGTACACGGGCACTCTAACTGGAAATCTTGACTTTAGTATCCCTGATGCTGCTGTGATGATTCACATCAGACAGATGCATGTGTACTGAAGTACCTCACACTGATGCTGCTCGCTTAAGGTACCAGCAAGGTTTCATGGACTCATGGCCATGCAGCAGCTAAAGCTGAGTAAGAACAGACGTAAACTCTGAGTACAACATTGAGATGTTCTACAATTCAAATCCTTCTTTCTGCCAGGCACTGAATGAGATTTCCCAGTCAAAACATATGTTTAAAAATGCATTAATTTAAACAACCTTGGTCAACTCATCCTACCAGAGATGATCTGAAAAGATGGAAAACTTGGCAGAGTACTGGCACTACAATTAAGTTGCATTTCTTCCTTATTGGAGTTGATTATTTTCCCTAAGGATTAATCTACAAGACCGTTTTAACGAGTCACTGTTATGATCATGGCCTAATCTGTATTATATGCAAAAACTACAAACTTCTCTACTACATCATGCAAACTGGAGTAGCATGGAGAGAACTTGCTAGCAAGATAGAGGATTAACCCCTTTTTCAGTGAACGTCAGGAGGACCTGGGGAAACAAGTAAATTTCTATTTCTGTATGACTTCTTTTTGTCTAAGAGCCTCACTTCGGGGATTCACTGAATAACGGCTCATTAAGAAACAAAGGTTAATCAAACTCACCTGCACAGTAATTTTATATTTAAGATTTTACCTTCAGTCAAGTTTTTAAGCAAAAATTACAATTACTCTAATTGAAAACCAGCATGTGATACACAGCTTTGCATTGCTGATGAGACACACTGAAGCCAGATCTTATCATACAAAATAGAGAATGTAGCAGCCTGCACCTACAGCATGTGTTAAAGAGATATTTCAAGTCACAGTTGTAGATTTTTTAAAATCAGTCCTTCAAAGAAACTAATAAATGCAGATCCTCCAAAACTGTGGATCTAATAAATCTGAGAAAATATGAAGTTCGTCAGACTCTTTAGAGATGATAGAATAGGGTTACAACAGCCCTGTCTTTCAACCTGAACCTTCATTAATGTGCTAGGGGTGGTTAAAAAACAAACAAACCCAAAGCCAATAAAAAAGTAAAAAGAAACCAAACCACTGAAAACACCAAGAAGGATTGCCATTGTAATTATCCCATTTGCCTTAATTCCAGTTTCATTTTATTAGGGATCAATGTTAATTGCCTTTTAAAAATAGTTATACTAAAATTGAACTAGGAGAACAAAGAAGAAGAAAACTCAACTAATGAGTTAGCATGAAGAATATTCCTCTATCTTAAATGGCTTTAGCATGCTCAGCTCCTTGAAAATAGGATTATTTATCCTTCAGTCTAAAAACTGCTGCACTCAGTATACCCACCTGGATGATGAGACTCACTAACACAATTTGATTCTTAACAGTATTCACTGGAAGGAATCTCATTAAAAGCCCCAGCATTGCCATCTACCCCTCACTTCTAAGACACAGCTTATCTTTTCTGCCTTAAATATTTTCATGTAAAACATTTTTTTAGATTTTTGTATGTAATGCAGACTATACTGTGTTTGTATTTCTAGCTTGCAAAGAGGCATTAAAGAGTTGAGTTTGGAAACTTTTGAATTAAAAGGGAAAAAACCCACCCTATCTCTTTCTTCGAGTGTTAAAAGAAAATCTCCCTTTGAGTTACCCCAGAACTTGTGAAGGAGAAATAAGATTTTACAAGCAGTATCATTTCAGGCTGCAGAATGAGACTCACAGATTATTTACTGCAGTGAAGGTGCATGTGTTGAATGGCATCCTCAGAGCATGGTACACTAGAAAAAAGGCTGCAGCTATAAAGGTTTACGTTCAGCTCCCCAACAGAACATTCCACCTGTAAGACCATAGGAAGATTTTAATAGCGACAAAATTCATACTGAATCAAGGGTCAGATAGTGGGAGGTATTCATTCCACCCAAGTTTGACCAGAGCACAGTGTTTTGACTCACGCTGGAAATTACATCTTGCTTGTTCTCTAATTTATAGCCTTATGACTCAAAGGTTTTCAGGATCCAATGTAGTCTCCATCATGGCCTTCATGGGAAAACAGGGGATAAGAAAAGCTAAGCAAACCTGGCCAAGCAGATTGGTATTTCAAGAACGATATGCTGTGTGCTTTGTGTGTGATTTCAGCGGCCATTAGCAAAATCAGGCTTGAGGTAAAAAGGACCATTTTGAACTGCAAAAGAATCTGAAGGAGCAAGGGAAAGCCTCAAGTCTTTTACCCAGATACTTGCCACATACACCCCATCTATTTGTCAGGTACTGCAGCTCATGTCAAACCCAGCATTTCCCAATCAAACATTGTCTTTTTTTATATACCACTAGAAAAGAAGGACCCGAATAACCTTGGGCTTTATATGTTTACAGAAAGTTCTTCTCAAGTCTGGAATCAGGAAGTAACAAAAGCAGAGGTAGGTCTATCCAAAATTCAGTGAGTAAGCTGTACAAGCTGCCATCATTGTATAACTAGAAAAAGAAAGGTGAACACACGACACTCGGTTTTCTAGTTGTTTCCATTTTTTGCATGTTTACTACTCCAGCAGCTATAGACTACTTTTCTACATGTCCAAGACTGTTGTCTTACACAAGACCTCCTATGCCTTGCAGCAAAGCCAAAGAATAATGCACTAGAAAGAGGTGGGAAATAAGAAAATAGATGTTTTAGCTCCATTTTAGAAATGATATGCAGTAAAAAAGATGAAAGAAACATAGAATGGAACCACAATTTTTACCTGATATTGTTCTTAAATTTATAAAATATGTCCACTAAGAAAACTACAGAGGGGAAAGTAATAGATTAAGCAGCTGAAGAAACCCCTAGGGTTGAGGAAAATCCTAAAGATGCCAGAAACTAGAGCAAAAAAATCCAGGAAGGTGGCTCACTTTCACACTCTGGATTACAGAAGATGGCTGAGGGCATGGGAAAGGTATAGACAGAGTACCAATACTTCACAGTTACTCACTGTACTGGTGGTTTAATGGGCATATACAGACTAGAAGTGGTAAGAGCATTGTAACGTAACTCCTCTTACTCAGCATGAGAAATTAGCTCAGATAAGAAAAGTCAGTCAGTCACTGATGTGACAAAAAACAGGAGAGGGACTAAAACATGCTCCTGCTTACCGCAGGGAGAGGAAAGAGAGAAACTGGGTGCAGGTATCTCTGCATCTAACCTCTTCCAGTTCAAAGCTGTTCCCCCTCATCCTGTCACTCCATGCTGTTATCAAAAATCCCTCTCCCCAGCTTTCTTGTTTGGCACAGTCTAGGTACTGAAAGATGGCTAAAAGATCTCCACAGAATATGCTGACAGCTTGATTTGTGGAGATCTTTTAAATAATATGAAACCATACAACAGCAGACGTAATTTGTAAGTTACATCTCAAGATTAGCATTACCATCTTGGCTATTAACTCTCAGAATATCCATTCTCTTCCTCTTTTCGCCCAGCACACTTATTATTTAAAAACCCTTACAAACCTACAGAACTATGTAGCTGTATGTAGCACTGTAGAGGGACTTGTGGTATGGCATTGAACTTGTTCACACAGAATGATATTGATTTATTGGCTGTAAATGGCTGAGTTCCAAGACTGTTGCATAAAGTTATCTCAACAGGCTGCCAGAAAAATCCCCATCCCAACCCGATCAAAATTCATCCCATTTTCAAATAAGCTTAATGACAGGAGCTACAGAAAAGTGTCTTCTGAGACTTTACATAGCACTCACTAATAAAAATGGAAGTTATCTGTGCTCATATATCTGAGGTGACCTGCCTTGTCAAGATCATATCTGCTGAGTGTTCACTAATCACTTCGTCACTTGCTTGCAAAGAGTTTCCTTTTGGTTTGTCTTTGAAAAAAAAAGCCAGTTTTATGGCAACATTTTATGTCAAAATAAATTCACTGAGATGGGAACATAAAGTAGGACAAGCACCTGCACCAAGTTAGTAAACAAGTTAGAGGATCTGAACTACATACAGGATAGTCTTATCACAGATCACTGGCAGAAGAAAATATACCACTCAACCAAAGTAGAAATAGTTGTTTTTCCAATAATTACTCTTCATCAGCCTGCTTGGAACTAATTAAGCCTCTGAAGACTAAAGTCCAGCAATCAAGTCCCCGAATTCCAGGCCAAATTTCCAGCCTGAAAATACCCTGTTGTCTTTAGGTGCTGGCCATGAGCAGGAAACAGGTGCAATGCAGAAAATGCAGTTACAACAAAGGGATAGTGCATAATTTCTTTTATTGGTACTCCAGCTTTCAGGACTTCTCACGAGCTGACAGGAACAGAAGCCAAGTACGAGTCCCTGACGAATTGCCCCGCTGCGAGGGAAAGAGCCGACAAGTGCCTCGCTCTACGCCGCACCGACGAGAGGCCTCTTGCTCTCCCAGCCGGCAGCAGAGCCCTCACTGCTGCCTGGCCCCACGGGGGATGGATGCGCGGCGACTGCTGCTGCTGCGGGGGCAGGCAGCACCTCCTTCCCGCGGGAGCCCGGCCGGCAGGGCGCAGGCGGCGCGGTCCCCGTGCCGGGCCGCCGCCGGTGCTGCCGAGCGGTGCGGAAGGGCTGCGGCCGGCGCCCGGCTACTCACCATCTCCTGCCTCAGGAGCTGAAGTTTCGTCTCCAGACGGGCCAGGGCGGCAGCGCGGCGGCGGCGGGGCCCGGGGGCCTCGGCGGCGGGCCGGGCCGGGAGCTCCTCCCCGCGCAGGGGCCGCGCCAGGCTCTCGGGCACTTTGCGCCCCAGCTTCTGCTCGACGTCGCGGAGGTCAGGTGGGGCGCCGGGCTCCATGGCTCTCCCTGCAGGGGCCCGAGGCGGCAGCGGCGGCACTACCCGCGCCCGCCCGGCCGCTGCCGGGGCGCGGAGGCGCGGAGAACCACGGCAGCGCCGGGGACGGCGGATGCGCCGCGCGGGGGACCCGCGGCGGGCATGGGCATCTCCCGGGCGCACCGGCCCTTCCCGCCCGTTCCCCAGCCGCTGGGGAAAGGCAGCAGCGGCCGGGCGGGGGCGATGGAGAAAAACGGCCCCGCTTCGTGTACGAGACCGCGACGCGTCCCAGTAGCTGCGGCCGGCACAACGCGACCCGAGTCATCCCGCGTCCCGCCCGGCTGCAACTTTAAAGCCGCGGGCAGGTGGAAGAGGCGCGGCGCGGCCCTCCCACCGCGGTGCCCGTGCGCTGAGGCGCGGCACGCCCGCGGCCGTGGGGCGCCCCCGCACGGCGGGGACCGCCCGGCAGGGCTGCGGGAGCACCGCGTCCCTCAGAGACTGCCGGGGGGACGGAGAGGAGAGGCGGAAGGAAAGCGAAAAAAGGAAGGAGAGGGGAAAGGAGCAAGCGAAAAAATAAAAAAGAGAAGAAAGCTGAAGAAGAGAGAAGACAAGGAAAGAGAAGGAAGGAAGGAAGGAAGGAAGGAAGGAAGGAAGGAAGGAAGGAAGGAAGGAAGGAAGGAAGGAAGGAAGGAAGGAAGGAAGAGGAAAGTGAATAGGAAAAAGGGAAAGAAAGTGAAAAAAAAAAGGAAAATGAGAAAGAGTCACCCCTTCTCACAAGGGACAGTGTGAATGGTATTCCCACTTATAAAACAGATTTTATTGCAGGCAAGTGCATTCTTCTTAATATTTCTATTATTTTTTTGTCCTCTTTAAGAAGCAAAGCAAAGCTGAGTCAGTTGCTCCACCTGATAGCAAGGCACATGTTGGCTGTGCAGATAGCAGCACTGGATGTCCTGTTACTCCTTGTCCCACGATGCTTCTTGTCCCATGGCACTGAAAGACATTTTAGGCACTAAAGTATGAATAGCCACATCTGTGGAGCTGCAGGTGACATATATCAAGGGGGTTGGGAAAGCGAGGCCAGCCACTCTAGGTGTCAGGTCCTCTATAGCAACTGGAATCACAAAGTTTGCTGTGGTGAACTTGAGGAAAGAAAATGTTTTTAGAGCAAACTGGATGCTTTTGGTGAAATAATTTCATCTATAATTTAAAATCTAAGATTTATTATCAGGGACCTTTGCAAGGATTCAGTTTAGTCAAGTAAAAAATCTGCAGATGTGTCTGATACCTTAAAAGTATATTGATTTTAGACCAGGACCTTTATTTTATCACTATAACCATCTGGAAATACTGTGTGAGACACATATGAAAAGACATTTATTGCTCTCATGTTTGTCATATATGTTTAGTTCATATGACAAAACACCATTAATACTCTTCTCAGAAAAGAAAGCCAGAACCAGCTGCTTACAAATAAGAATTTTCCTTCTTACTGCCACCACCCCCAAATATTTCCTGAATTTCTATTTTGATGTATTGATATTTACAGACTAGCTTCTATATAGTCTCATGTTAATATTGATTTATGCCATTATCTAAGTTAGTAGGAATCACACTGAAATTCTTTCTCTCTGAGCTATGAACACCTTGTTAAGTAAAATTTTAAGTTTTCATGATTGTTGTTACAACATTGAACTGTAGAACTCCTTTTTCTACAAGCAGTATCCTATAAAAAAGGTCATGATTCAACTGTATTCAGACTTTCTGTTTGAAGAAACCTAAGAAAAATTCTGAAATATTAATTTTTCTTTAAATATTTCAGATCACCTGAATTATCAAGGTTTCAAAAATAAAAATGGAAGAGAACTAATACAAAGAATTTATGCTAGTTTGATAAAAGGTTTTTCAGTGATAAAAAATTTCCCCAAGTCCTACTCTAAATAAAAAGTAATGAAAATAAGTCCTTTCTAATAAGGACTTACAAACAACATTCAGAAAGTAAATTACATAATGCACTCTAAGCATTCATGAATTCATGCTTTACTATCTGATGGCCTGATTCTTACCTCCCACTGGTCTTGCATTAGTATAGCAGTTAGCAAGTCACTGGCTATACTTTTGAATTACAGAGATTAAAAGATATGCCTATGTTGTAGTCACCTTGTTAAATCTTCAAGGTTACCAGTTTTGCTAAACTAATAAGTGTTTTAAGGAAACAGGTTCCTCTTTAAGTAAACAAAAGCAGTAAACATTATGTAAATTCCATTTTCGTCTCGTGGGACAAATCCTCTGTCTTCATTTTAGAATAATAAAGTGTCCTAATTTATAAAGATCATCTAATCCACTGCCCTGCTCCTTGCAGAACTATCTAAACCTTAACCATATGATTAAGCGCATCATCCAGACACTCCCTGGACTTCAGCAGGCTTGGTGCTGTGACTGGTTCCCTGGGAAACCTTTTCCAGTGGCCATCCACTCTCTTGATAAAGAACACTTTCCTAATGTCCAGTATGAATTTCCCGTGATGAATCTTCATTCCGTTTCCTCATGTCCTGTTGCTGGTCACCAAAGTAACAGAGTAACCTCTTCTACTGCCCACTGTGAGGAAGCTGTGGTCTCTGACGAGGACAACCCTCAACCTTCCCTTTTCCAAGGTGAACAAAGTGATCTCAGCTACTCTTAAATGCTTTATCCTCAATGTCGTTCAGCACCTTGGTCACCCTCCTCTGGACACACTCTAATAGTTTGATAGCCTTGTACCCAGGCATGCACCCACAGCTTCACACAGGTCTTGAGATGGGCTACACCAGTGCCCTGTACAGCAGAACAATCGCCTTCCTTGACCAGCTGATGGTGCTGTGCTTGATGCAGTGCAGGACACATCTGTCTCTTTTGACTGCCAGGGCACGTTGACTTGTATCCAACTTGCCATCTGCCTAAACTGTCAGATAGATGTCTTTCTTTGGTGTGTTTCTCTTCAGTCTCTCATCCACCAGTTATATATAACTGGGATTACTTTGCCCCAGGTTGAGAATCTGACACTTGGTCTTGTTAAATTTCATGCAGTTGGTGATTGCCATCTCCCTAATTTATCCACATCTTTCTGTAAATTCTCTCTACCTTTGAGGGAGTTAACAGTTCCTCCTACTTTAGTATAACTGGCAAGTTTCCTTAATATACATTTAATTCCCACATCCAGATAATTTATAAAAACACCAAAGAGCACTGGCCTAAAATGGAGCCCTGGGGAACCCCACTGGTGATTGGCTGCTAGCCTGACATGACCCCATTTACTGTAATTCCTTGAGTCAGCCAATTGCTCACCCAGTGTATAATGAGCTTGAGTAGCTGTGTGCTGGACATTTCATCCAGAAGGATGCCGTGAGAGACAGTATCAAAAGCTTTGTTAAAATCTAAGAACCCACTTTACTGCCTTTCCTTGGACAACTAGATGGGTGACTTTGTCATAAAAGGAAATTAATTTAGTGAAGCAGGACTTTCCCCTCATGAGCCAGTGCTGTTTATGACTAATGACTGTATTGTGTCTCAGGTATTTTTCACTAACTCTCAGAATAAATTTGTTCATAATTTTGCCAGTCACTGAAGTGAGACTTATAAGCCTGTAATTACCAGAATCTTCCTTCCTACACTTCTTGAAAATAGGAAGAACATCTGCTATGATTCCAGTTGATTGGACCTCTCCAGACTCCAAACACTGTTAAAAAAATAATGGGGAGCATTTCTGCAATGACATTAGCCAGGTTTTTCAATACAGTGGGGTAGGTCCCAGTGGACCACATAAATTTATATCTGGAGCAGCAAGTCTCAAGTTCAGAGTTTGCTGGAAGTTTATAATTTCCCTAATCACAACCTTCCAAAAGAGAGTTTAGGACTCACTGATGTTAAAAAAGGCAATAAACACCTCTGCTTTGTCTGCAGCCTGGTTTTGAGGTGACTGACCTAACCAAGTAATGGACCAATATTATCTCTGGTTCTTTTATTCAAGTTAGCGTATTTTAAAAAGAAGGCCTTTTGTTATCCTTCAAAGTGCTGAGCAGTTTAGACTTTAGCTGAGCTTTGGTCACACGAATTTACTCCCTGTAGTGTTGAATAGTATCTCTGTAGTCCTCCTCCATTTCTTTGTATTCTTCAGCCCTGTGCTGTCCACTCTTTGGGTGAGATTTAGAGCTTGTTGACTGTCTTACTTTGAATCTCTCAGTAAGATCATTTATATTAGTGTTTGCTAGCTTGTTTTTTTCTTTCTTTATTTCTTTATTTCTTTATTTCTTTTTGTTTTAAGTTCAGATAGAGATAGTCACTAATTTTAATGCCTTGTCAACTCTTATCAATCATTTAATTCCTTCTGTAGCCAGAAGTCTTGATATTTCAGTCCAACAAAATGTGAATGCTTGTATGCCTAAGAGACCATACTGTTCAGTCTCTTGTTAGATAGGCTTTCTATTGTCACATGATATCATCTGCATCTCCCACAGGTTTTAAGACCAAAGGAATAAAAACTTCCTCATGTTACTCTACTAAGCACAGCCTTAGATTTGCCTTAGGTCAAACCATGATTTTACATATGAAATTGGAGAGTGGATGTTATGTTAAAAATTTTGAAAGTAAACTGGTTTTTTTTTAGGGGGGGGGGGGGTGGGGGTTTAATGCCTTCAACATATGAGGTCTGGAACACAATATTCTCTTTGTCAGGAAAGTGAAAATACTGTTAAAAAACCCTATAGTGCCATCATGCAACACACCTGCGATTCCCAAGAGCACATTGACAACTTGATTTTATGAGCTTCAGTCATGTAGTCTAATCAGGCAACTATTTTCAAGCCTGTAAGGTGAGTTCTTTATTTTAATAGTAGATCTTCATAAGATTTATTTCTTTAATGATTGCTTAAGCTAATCACATGGGAAATCAGAGGACAAAAGTCATGAAGTAGGACAACATTGGGCAGCTTGAGAAGGAAGGGGCTTAGAGGCTTGTTTTCAGTTTATTCTTTTTTGTTGCTTTCCATAAAAGATGATGCTTATTTAAGAGTGCTAGAATTCCAAATGGAAAAAACCCCAACAAAACAAATGAAAATTTATTTACAGTGATGTTACATTTCAGGAATGAGGCAGAGCAGCTCAAATTATTTGTATAATTGATTTTAATAATAATGTATCTCTTTATAATACATTTTTTTCCATTTATATTGAATACAGTCCTTAGGATGTCCTACAGGACCAAAAGTGTTGTAATAGGATTCTGAAATTTTAGAATTTTCCCAAAACCATATGCAAAGCTAGGCACCTATAGTCAGGCCCTCTCTCAGCAAGAATTCCTCCAATGTGAATTTGACTCAGTGATTTGGGAAATACTAGCCCAGTTCAGAGACTACTCAAGGATTTCAGCTGACTGATTGGACAATCAGACAGATCTCAACTTTTGGCCAACATAAAATGCTCCATCGTTCTGAGCTGAACACCCAGATACTGTAATTTCTGGCTCTCCTTCATAAAAATATAGTGCTGGAAGAATATGTCAGAAGACAGACAGCAGGTGCCTTAGGCCTATAGAAGTTTTCTATTTCCTTAATCTGTCAGATTCCAATAGTACAGCAAGAATTTGGTTGATATTTAACCTAGAGTTATGTTACATCACACTGTGAATATTTAAGGATTTTAAAAGAAAATAATTTCCTGGAGGACAGCCAGTTTTGTGGGAATGATTTCTCATATTGTGGTAATGTACTTCTCATAATAACCTACCTGTGGAGTTTGGGCTACAGAAATGGGACCTTTGACTTGTCTTCAAAGGCTGCAGGAGCATTAAGAGAGTTCCAAGTACATGACAGCGTAGGGTGTGGTAGACAGGAGTCCTGCCTTTCCTGCTTTCAGCCAGCCAGTTACCTCACAGTGCCTGTAGTCTTTGTCAGGTGCTTCTGGGAAGCAATCATTTTTTGTTTATTCAAACCAACACCCAGAGGAGGGTGAGGTGTTTTGAGAGGGATGTGTGTTGGCCGTGCTTCAGTGTCGCATTGTGTGACTCCTACCTGGGGAGAGTAAAGCTGAGTTTCCTAATTAGTTCCCTTAGGAGGAATGAAGATACTCTAGAACTAAAGCAAGAGAGTATGGTCAGGAGGCCTAACAGGAGGTAATGATAATCATCATCAAGGTGACTCTTCCTCAAATCTACTAACAAAGTGAAGCCTGGTACATGTTTACAGAATTGGAGAAGTTTGGGTCATAACAACCAAAGTCAGAACTTTCATCTGGGGCGCTGTGTAGGGAATTCGCCCCAAAGCAGGCTTTCCCCAAATTTAAGACTGCATACAGCTGTAAGAAAAAAGAACTGTGAAAGTCTGAAGTAGCTGTCAAAGGTACCTTGCACTGATAGACTGTTACCACCCCAGCAGCCTCAGGAAGAATACCATGGCTATGCATTGTCCTGTGTCTAAAATCTGAACAGTGAACAGTGGAACATGAACATGGTGGTGAGAAGTAGTAGGGCATTTTACTTATCAGTTTTGACACACTCTCTCAGTGACATCTAAAAGCTATTAATGCCATTCTGGAATTCCTTGCATGATGTTGGAGACTAGAGCAGAAAAAGGAATGCAGGAAAAACATTCAGAAACACTGATTGTTATTTTCTTGGTTTTGTTTAAAGGGAGGAGATAGGACTGCTTCATTTGCTGTTTCACAGGCTTGTACAAGAACCCAGATTAGTCAGAACCAAAGACATGTTCGTTTTTTCAATGTGTTCAGAGCAACTGCTTATGCACTGACTCCAGAGGCATTAATCATTGCATACAGAGAACACAGAGGTGTATCTAAAGCATTATTATTCTTTCTCTGTTGCTTTTCCTGTGTACACATGATTTCCTTAGCCGTTACTGCCCCTGGGAAGAGACTGTAGATACCTCTTATACAATCCAGACTTTACTTTAAAAATACATGAAACAATGTACTGCACCTCCAGGTCAAGTTTAGTGCAAGGACCTTAAAGGCTGTGGTACACATTCATCTCAGACCTACAGTGGTATTGATTTTTTTTAAGGCTGTAAGCAACACTGGAGACTGTGTGTAGAATTGTGTTCAACAGCCAAGAGCATACAGCCACCTCAACAACTTCTAAGTTCACTGGTTTAATATTTTTGTCCCAATGGTGAAGTTCATAATATTTTCCTGATGAAAGATCCTTGCTGCACAATAGCTTGAAATCTACTAACAGTAGTTTATACAGACCAGTTGGTAAAGGAAGCCTAAGAAACAAGCCAAGTATTTCAAGCCACTGACTGAAAAACTGTTTCATGAGCTGTAATCCCAATGCACCAACAGAACAGGGTCCTTTAGCTGTTGTGAAATTAATAATGTCTGTCATTTTTTAGATAAAGTGAACAAGAGAATGTTACTCAATGCAACAATCTGAAGTTAAACGTTTTTTCTCTTGAGTCAAAAAATTTTCAACCATCCAATGTTTTTGTGCCAAAACCTTCCCACCACGGCCAAGCATTGGGCTACATCACATTTACATAAAAAAAAAAAACCAAAGTAAACTTCTAGAATCAGTCAGATCTGACACATTAGGAAGGAGAAGAATAACAAGCTACTGTGAATCATCCTCATCCTTTGCAGTTCTGAAACATTACAGGAAGAAATGTGAGAGTTGCCTAGTCATATTTATAAATCCTTTGACTGTCTGCCCTTCTGATATCACAGATACATCATAGCATAAAGCTTGAATATGGGGATGGGTTTTGCTATGAAATTCAATGTTATTTTATTGTGACATCACTTACAAATGTCACCACTTTTCTACAGCCATTTTCATGTTTACTGCTGACAGAGTTGGACCCAAACACAAGCACTGGTAGTTTTATTCTGTTAGAAGTCTCAGCCTGAGTGAGAAAATAGCATCTATAGTGGAAAGATCAGGTGAAAGATATTTTACATATTAAATAGAGAAAGTTTATGGAGATGATTTTTAGTCTCTTACATGTTGATGTAGAAATGTTATGTAGGGATAATTTCTTGTCCTGAGGAGGGGAAGAAATCTTGGGGGAAAAAAGATGCATCAACATAACACAGTCAATACTGAATTAGTGTTCTGAAGACCGTAGCTCTCTTTCCAGGTATTCTCAGGCTCTCAGAAAAATCACTTCAAACTTTTATGTATTCCGTTCCTATCCATAGAATTAATTTAACTTGGTCTCTCAGTTAAAACTTTCAAACCTTATTTTTGCTTATCTGGGTGTAGAATTGTGAAGTATTTTGTTATTATCAGAAGTTCTCACTACTTCAATTTCTGGTCCTTTGCTTCCAAAATATAGTATGTTTACCTCTGTCCACAGGGAAGGATTTTCTTTGTGACTGAAAGCACAGCCACCTTTGTGACCCAAAACACCAGGGTCTTTCTTCACAATGCTCATCTATCCTCATGAAAGCATCAAAAGTATGCCACCCAAGTGCCAAAAATATTCTTCCATGCAGCAACAGGTTTGTATTTAGTTTTTATGAGTACAACTTTTAGTCCTTTTAGCAAGATAAACTCAAATTGTAGAATATCTTGTTTCTCTGAAATTTCCTTAGCAACTTGTAAATAAAAGGAACAGTTGAATTGGCTAACAGTACAAGGGGGTGGTCTCGGAAACCACACGCTGTTCTGTTCACAAAACAGAAATTATTTTGGAGAACTTGTCCTAAGCACACGGAAACATGCGAAACTTACACTTCATATAGCTTTTTCCAATTCCCCTTCTTTTCAGAGTGTGTCAGCAGCACTACATACTCAAATACAACCTTACTCATTTGAGTCTTGGCCATGAGCAGGCCTGTGCTATGTCCTGGCTCAGCTGAGTGAATGGGTCATGATTGGGTGAAAAATGCTATAGGGATTCCTATTGGCTCAGGAATCCAATGAAGTTTTGTGTGGCCAAGGACAGAGATTTCTAGACAGTCTATGTTTTTAATGTATTCTGTTAGCACTGGTGGGGGAAAGCAGCTATTCTACAATATTTTATAATTTTGGTTGAACAGATTACTTGCACCTGGCTCAATCATTGAGCATCTTTCTGTTTTTGCTGTGAGTTGTTGGACTTGATGATCCTGAAGGTCTTTTACAACCTAAACAATTCCATGATTCTACAATTTTGTGCTGTGAAAAACAGTTCCTTTGATTGAACTTTGCTTTTTAAATTATTAGGTATCTAAATTATCATGGTTGTTAGTGCAGCTTAATTTCTTCCTACTATGCATATAAGCAGTATTTTTGTGAAAAAAGACTTGGGAAGGTAAGTAATGGGATAAAAATATTTTTGTAAATGAATCCCGCAATTTTTTCTTACCATTTCCAAGACTAACACACATGACAAAATGCTAAACCCTTATAGCATATGATGAAAACATTCTTAACCATGTGGTTTATAACACTGATACTCAGTGGCTTTAAACCTTGGTTCAAGTCTTTGGAGAAAATATGTATTTTCTTCTATAACAACTGAAATTAAAGGGCAGATACAAGGCAGCAGGAGTATTCAGTTAAGGTTTAGGCCTGCTACCTCTTTCCTTGTTGGCAAAATTATCTTTTCCTGCAAACTGTATGCATCCACTCCAATAGCAGACCCAGAAATTAAGTACTCAGAAGTCTGGAAGTGTTGCAAGTATAAGTTCAACTCTTTGAAGCACAGCTCAAACTGTCTTATTCTGTATTTTCAATATTGCATTTAATTATGTGATCAAAGGCTTTAGTTTCAACCACATCTCACTTTTACACATCCAGTTGCTTTCTTTCTCACATTCAGTTACTTCCTGACTCAACATAATTTCTCTCACCCATGTCTTTCAGTTCCTCCCTTTTTTTAAACTTTGTTGTTTCAGTCTTACTTTTATTTCCCTGCTAGTCCTGAGATTATGAATGACTCTAGTTTCCATTCTGTCACTGAAGTGCCAGTTGAAGTTCAATAATGTCAGACTCATGAAATGGTTTGGTTTGGAAAAGACCTTAAAGAATACCTAGTTCACTCCTCCTGTCTTGGGGAGGGACACGTTCCACTGAACAAGTTCCACTGAATAGGTTGCCAAAAAAACTTTAAAAAATAATTTCTTCTCTTTCATTTACAGTTAAGTTAGCTGTTAAATTCCCCATTATAACTCCAAGCCATTAAGAACCATTATGTAGGACCAAGAAGCCATTTCTTTTCCATCTCTCTTTGCTTGAACCTAGATTCTTTCTGGTTCACTCTCTACCTCCTGAATTCTTCAGAATCACCTTCATTTTTTATTGCATAACACCTTTTCCAGTCCTCCTCTGTCTGCCTGTTTCCCTTCCACTCTTTCTCTTCCAGTCTCTTTAATCTACACCTGATTTCTAGGGTTTTGCTTTGTGTTTTATTTGGCATGGGTTTTTTGAGGGGAGGCAGGGATGACTGGAGGGGTACTCTCTTATTGTCTGTGGTTGTTTTGTTTTGTTTTGTTTTGGTTGGAGAGCTCAGTAAAAATAAATAAAAGAGTAGTTTGCTTTGAGTTCTGGCATCTGA
This sequence comes from Pheucticus melanocephalus, assembly GCA_013398405.1. Lineage (NCBI taxonomy): Eukaryota > Metazoa > Chordata > Aves > Passeriformes > Cardinalidae > Pheucticus > Pheucticus melanocephalus. Next base: position 3,227,126 of record VZSJ01000457.1, on the reverse strand, counting down.
TTACACAGTTGGACTTGTCAAAGACAAGCATCAGGCTCTGTTCTACCAGTTAGTGACAGAATTCTTGGGTGCATCTGCCTTCTCATTGTACTTGGTTGTAAGGGGATACAGCAAAGACCCTCTGATCATTGAAGGAGCGTGTTGCATGGGGATATAGTAGTCATTGAGGGAGGGCTTCAGAAGGTCAGGGTGGAGAAAGATAACTGACCATAGGTAAGGTAATATTTTCAACAACAGCCATAAGTTTTTGGGGTGTATTACACATCTTTTACTTGGAAATCCAAGGATTGCTAGAAGAGAAGCAACTCTTTATAAGAATAATTATTGTATATATCAAAAAAAACAAAAAATGGATTTATAGTTTGTTAGTTGCATTTTTTTCTAGCATCTCTCCCATTTTCATTCCATGGTAAAAAAAAAAGTGTTTCTCTGAATTTCCACATTCCTTCTGCATCTCTGTTAAAAAAAGAGGAAAAAACCCAAATCCTTAAAACATCCCTTATTTAAGTAACTGTCATGAAAATCTACTATTTTACTACATGTCAGGCTACATACTGTTGCCCAAGGTTGCTGCAGGGGAACTGTGCTCAATAGGCCAAATGTCAGTGCCATGACTCATTCCCCTGTGCCACCTCAGATACCCCGTTGAATCAACCTTCCTCCTTGAGTGATGCCAATATTGTTCCAGGTTGCTAATGGAAATAGACAGACATCTGGTGCTCTCATTGTTTCACTGTTTAGAGTTTCTAATATATTTATAGAAATAAAAAACATTTTGTGGCTTCAGGATTTGTGATTTAACCCTGCAGAGAACTAAGATTAAATGGCTGAAATTATACCTCTGAGATATAGTAGGTTGCTGAGAAGTTTAAACAACTAATTTTCATTAGAACTAGCCTTTTTTACCCTTGTAAGTTTGCATATTAATTTTCAGATATTTGTCCAGGATATACTGAGGTGAAGGGAAGGCTGTATTTTAAGAAATGGCTATCACTGCTGCTAGGCATAGAATTGGACTGCAGAAAATGTGACTCTATTCAGGGCTTGAAGAATTGCTAAAAGGAACTCTTATGCTCAGCAACCATTCCTGGGAACACAGCCATTCTGGAGGTGTGAGAAATGTCAAAGCACCTATATAGCATTAGGCTCTAGCAGAGGCCAGTTAGGTCCAGTTTACTCAGTAAGCTGTTGATACCACACCCTGCCTTCCCCTCGAGCATTTACAATGGAAGCATCTTTTCATATTATATTGAAATGAAATTAAGTCTGTTGGTTTGTCGAACAGCAGCAATTAAAAATTAAATAATAGAAATAAAATGAGGAAAGCCTGTGAAGTGACAGCATTAATGTGAAGGAGAGCTACAGTAATTACACATACAATTGTGCCAATCTAACCAATAAACAAAGAGTAGTGTAAGATTCTCTTCATTAGCTTGATTCATAAGGAACACATGACTTGTAAAGCCATTCAATTTTCTTTTTCTTCAGCCTGGATGGCCAGTTTAAATTTTCTGCCTTTGTAAGCCAGTTGTAATGCATTACTAATATCTGGAGCCATGAAGACATTTCAGGATCCACTCAGGATCCTGAAATTTTTCTGTCTTAAGGAGCTGAATGATGTGAAGGTGCCCATTTTCATTTTCAGCAAAATGTCAGGGAACGAACTGCTCATTGCTATATTTGTTGCTCCAGCACCACAGATGTAAGGTATTCTACATGTCTATCATGCAAAGGCATGGAAGATAGGATTGTTGTTAATTATATATTTATCATCATCATTCTGCATATTTCTAGATATCAATTAAAAAAAATAAATCAGGTTAGCTATATTCCTAACAGCAGAAGCTGGTAATGTATTAGAGGCAAAAATAACTCAAATAAAAAGAGTCCCACTCATAAAGGGCAAAACTATATCAGCAGAACTTAGCACAGTTTCAACAGGAGCTAAGGTGTATTATTCCCAGGATCCATTAACTCAGTCTCTAGAGAGGGTGCTTTCCTGTTCTTTGTGTATGAATGAACTATTTAGGCCCATGCACTAAAACTAGCACAGTGAAGACACTGTAGCTTGACACAGACACCCATTAAGCCTGATTAAATTCTTTTATTGTTGCTTCCCATGACACAAAATTCCATGTAAAAAATTGTGCACTCCATAAATTAGGCATTGTCCCATTGCTTCTTGTCAGTTCTCCCCCCTACCCCAGGAAGCTGCTGATCATTTGCACACTACTGCCTTCTGCCACTGAATCCTTCCTCTGGAGGCAGACCTTCAGTCAGTGCAGCTCAGTGGATCTCTGAACCTGTCCTGGATCTTCCATCCTCACAACATTTGGTTGCTCTTGTGAGGCCATGGCTCCCAGAGAGTAGCTGAAAACTTTGAGAGTGTGTTCTGTTCTGTGTTTAACTTTACTGGGGAGAATTCCTATTTTCTTGAACTGCAGAAAGAAACAGATTTATAGGTTCGGTTTCCAACACAAAGGTTCCTGTGTCCATCCACTGTGGGAGGGTTGAGGGATAGGTGGTGGAAGGAAGGCTTAAAAGGGTCAAAATCTTTTGACATCACCACTCAATTTGTATGGTTTCTGAAGGTGTAATTACTGTCCAGTCTCACAAAATTTCTGTTGAATGTTAGTTGTTTTTAACTCAAGTGTAATGGACCTTAATTTTTATGTTAAAATTGTGAGTGAATGAAACTGTTAAATTTTTGAGACAAGATATTGTATTCTTTTATTTGTTAATTCCTCTGAATTTTAATATTTTATAAATTCACTTTTTGAATTCATAGACTCCTAGAATGGTTAGGATTGAAAGTGACCTGGAAGAACCTCTAGTTCCAATCCCCCTTCCACAGGCAGGGACACTTTCCTCTAGAACAGGTTGCTCAATGCCCCATCCAATCTGGCCTTGAAGTAGATTTCTTTCAGTATGTAAGCAAAATAATTGCTTGGATTTACAGATTTCATAGTGTGTATTAACTGCTATTAATGGCTTGCTGCTTAGGCAAATCTTATTTGGCTTGCTGATAACCCAAACCTTATTTCTTCTAGACAATAGCAGAAGAGTTCTGTCTTCTGAACAGCAATCCTTTTGTTTGTAGCTTATTAATAGCTCTTCAGCCAGTTATGAGTTTTGCAAGTAGTGTCTCCAAGGGAAATGACAGTAACTCAGACCCAGATCTGACATGAATCTTCCGGGCTCTCCTAGAAAGATACCACACTCATTATTCGAAGCACAGAGCTTCTCATTGTCCCCAGGCAGACAGTGGAAAAACATGGGAGGTCAGGAAGTGCATGCAAAGCAGGTCATGATCGCTGTCCTACTTTTTTTCTTGCTGTTGAAAGATTCACTTTTGACATCTTAAAGGCGTTGCTCATGCAACCTCTCCCCTCTTTTTTCGTTTGCACACCACTTGATGTCAGCTAGTCTTTGCTTTTTAGGTAAAGAGGGCAGATATTTATTCACTACAGTAGCAGCTGTACAGTCAGGCTCAGGACCTGTCACAAACACAGTAAGGTCTGTGTTTGGCCTTGCACTGATTAAAAAACCTGTAGTGTCACAAGATAAATGTCATTGAAAGTGGCACTGAAGGCTGTTCTTATTTATTATGGGAAGTGAACAGTGTTATCAAAGCTGTCAACTGTAGAAGAGTTATTTATTACAGACAACCTTGATATTGTTGAAAGGAATGATATGAGGAGAACACAGTTTATTGCCAGAAATGACTCTTCACTCTCCCCAAGACAATTATTTTAAGTGATATAAGGAGAGGAAATAGCTCATTATTTTAAGTGTCTTGAATTGCTTTCCATCCCTCCCAGTTCTACCAGGAAAATATTTAACATGGAATAAATACAGCAACATTTTCTCTCTATTGTGAACTTCTAACAATAACTTCACTAACACTTATGGATAGGTAGCAAGAGGTAAAAAACCCTAAAATTCCTAGGCTGATTTATTTCCTGCCTAGATTGGTAAAACACACCAAAACTAGCCTATTCCCAAACTTGGTTACATACAATTTTCATCTGAATACTCTCAGTTTTCCCTTATTAAGTAGAAATAAACTAATAGCAATCACCAGTATCCATTAAGGTGAAGCCAAATATCATTCTCTGTCAGTGGTGCTCTTTGGTTTTGCAGGAAGTGGGGATTTATTCCAAATATAAGTAAGTGTGCAGCACACCTCCAACCTCATCAGCTCCATCCCTCCCAGTGGCTCTGCTCCATCCATCCAGCAAGTTCAAGCAGGATAGTCTGTGGATCTGTTCCAGTTATCCCCAGTAACTTCCAATAACCAGTTTTGCAAGGTTCATCTGAAACTTGGTCCTTGACTGATCCCTGGTCCCAATGGTCAGCCCTAAACGACTCTCAGCCATTCTATCTGCCATTTAGTATATGGGTCTAGCAGTGTTATTTGCTCTGAAGCCAGAGAAACAAAATGTAAATTTAGCATGTGGGAGGTTTTCAGCTGGTAAACCTGATTCTGACTGCCAAAACAGCAGATCAGATCTTGATGGTTTGAAACCTAATCTCATAGTAAACCATGCTATTAGTTTAGCCATAGGCTTTTATAATTTGATTTATTTATTTTCATATCAATTTGATTTAATATTTTCTCTTTGGACAGTCAACCCATATTAGCAAATCAGTTCTTCACGTATTCTATACCCTAGCACATACCTCTCTACAAAGCACACACATAGTCTTGAAAACTTTTCAGAAAAGTAATTCTTGCTGCGTGTCTTCCCTACTGGAACAAGTGTTAATCCCAATGCTATCACTAAATTAACCCATTGATTTTCTATAAAATGAGGTAAAACATGGATGAAGACTTCCAAACCAGTTATAATACTGTGCGCAATTACTGAAGTCTGCATTAAGTCTCTAGTACAGCTCAAGCCAGTAATCCTCATTTCCTGGAGTCCCCTACCAGTCTCCACCCCCATACGTCTGAGCAGATATAGCTAGATTTAAATCCAGCTGGATTTAGACTGTCAGCAGTAATCTCCAATTACATGCACAGGCACGGTGATATCATCTGCTTTGCCTTAGCTGATGGTGCTTACGTGGCCTAGACCTAAAATTATGTCATTAACAAAAGGCACTGTGAGTATTAAATTCCAGGGCAGCCCCTACAAAGCCCAAATTTCCAACTCCAGTTGACACCCTTCTACTGAAGAGAAATGGTTTATTCATAGCTTGCTTTAGTTAAATTAAGAGCCTCTGATGATAGCAGAGACTGTAGCCTGAATCACCCAACCTGTTATTTTCTGATCCTAACTAAACTTTACCCGCCTCAGGAGAAGTGGTGAATTGCAGCTTCAGGAGGTGACTAAGCCTAAAAATCAGGTGTGAGTTCAGGCTCAGGATAATTGCAGCCAGATGATACCACAACAGATTGCAACAGATGATTCAAATTTTTCCAGGTGGCTAAGGGTCTTAAATAAAGTGAGATAGTTCAAGCCTACTTTTATTGTCTTTGAGATAGCCCTAAATGCAGTTATTGAAGGATCTCCTGACAACAGTCTTTCATATAGCTGATCTTCTCTTTTGTCTTACCTTTGTTTCTCTGATAACCTGTATCTAGGAAGGGGGTGTCTGAGAGTGCTGATTTTAGATGGAAGGATATCATGCTTAGCCATAGGTGAAGAATGTGTCAGCCCAAATTCTACTTAGGAATTAAAATTATTTTTCTCCTTTGTATGGAAGTTGCCCTCTGCACTTCCTGGAAGGAGGTCCAGGCACACTGTTGATGCCAATAAATGGCCTGGGGCAGAGAAATGTGAAAGTTATACAGGCTGTCTTTATGTGCTCTTTGTCTAGATGCATACAAAGTCTTTTCTTAGACACTATTATACAATGAAAAAACAATTAAAAAAAACCTAAATCTTTAGGGAAGTATCTATTCACTGAATACTTGATGATGTCAAGCAAACAGTCAAGAAAGCATTTGGCTTGTGAGGCCCCATAGCATTACTCTGAAATTCTGTTTTATTTTTAAAATACAGTCTTTGATCTATAGACTTTTCTCACTGAATTAAGTGTAAATCCAGAACAAAATGTGGTACCTCATTGACTAGTTTTATGGTGTCACAGATGTCTTCTCAGACCCTGGTTCCTAAGAAGGAAGAAGAAGCTAAGCTGCAGTCATGATCTCACAGCAGTGTCTTGGTCTCACTCCCCCAGATGCTGGAGGAGCCATGTGTACACTGTCTATCAAATGCTCATCTCTCAGGGACTGCCACCAGTGCATCCCACAGGTGCCTACAAGTGAACTTCAATGTCACCAACATCTGGTTGTAGATGATAAAAATTTCCCTCTTGTCTTCAGACTCTGCATACCCGAAACATCAACACAATGTTATTTTAGAATTACTGGGTGCCATTTTCTTCTCCATCTGGAAAAGCAACATATGGTGATTGAGAAACCAGAAGCTGTACCCAGAAGTGCCTGAGCACAGGGTTTGAAGGTGATCTGGCTCCTAATGGCTGTAAAAAAAGATTCAGAGGACCTGGAGAGTGCCAGGCTGTGTCCCTGAAAACAGCCTTGGACAAAATAGCTGCACATGCTGCTACATGCAGCTCTTGGGGAGGACCCCTGAACATCCAGTGCTGTGCTGCCTGTTTGCCTTCTCCTGGGGTTGTAGGAGAGGCTACTGCCTGCAAAAAGGGGTGATAAGAAGAGGCTCTTTTTCAGCTTGGATTTGTGTCTTTTGAGAAATTTAATGGAAGGCAAAGCACATTATTTTTTGCATAAAACACATGGATATGAAACACTGAACAGGATTATTTGCTGTCCTGAAGAGAAGGCTGTGCTAGAATGATATTGCAAGAGCTACCTCAACAGAAAGGTCCATGCAAGAGGGAAAAAAACTCCATAGCTGTTTAAATTCAGGCAAATATTTCCACAACAGAGTACTCATTCATCCTTTTTTAAACATAATTCAAAAACTTGATTAAAACAAGCAATACTTGTTTAGATTTTCTCATTTCTCTTTGTGGCTTCCCAACCTTCAAGCTTTCTTAATAGTATATTTTTGTTTGTTTGTTTGTTTTTTCCTATTTTTTTTCTTTTTTATTTGTTTTGGGTTTTTTGGGGTTTGTTTTTTTTTTTACCACATTTTTTCATTGGTTGGCAAAACATTTAATTTTGTACTTTGGATGGAAATTTTCAAGTCAAAACTTTGGATGAAAATGTTTTTTCCAGAAGACAAAGTTTTCTCCCAAATAGGTGAAGTTCATCCACATTCAGAGGGCCTGCTTTCAGTAAGCATAGCAGGATGCCATCTATCCCAAGTACTTTGAAGACACAGATTGTGAGCAGACATCATGCACAAAGATAAATTTCTGCCTGAAGGAAATTTCCCCCCAGAAGTAATTACTGTCTTCCTCTCACCCTTGTTTAGGGAGTTCTCCTTACCTGTCCATCTCTCCATTACTTTCATGCCCAGTAACTTTGTGCAGATTTCTAATGTGCAGGCTGGGGACAGGTTTGAAAAGCAAACCCTTGCTGTTCCTGTTGCCTGACCCATTAGCTTCAGTGCTGCTGATCTGCACCTGGATAAAGACTAAGAGATGGGACAGAACAAGAGGGATCTTTTCAGTAAGAGCAGGAGAGCTTTAAAAAAATAAACCAGTAAAAGCAGGTGAACCACTGGTCACCAAGCAGTCAGGCCTAGGAAGCCCCTGTAGCCTTACATGGCTCAAGCAAATGTCAAAGCTAAGACTCCTTCTCCATGGGATGTAAAATTATAGAATCATAGAAAATTCAACCCCTGAGGATAATACAGGACATGACCCTGAGATGTTAAGATTCACAGAATTCATTCCAGATATCCACTATTGGTTGATTATGAAGAACAATGTTCGAACTCTGTTTTCCATGTCATTATCCTTCATTGTCTGTCATTTTGCCTTATGTTATCTTCCATTGCCAGGAGAATAGTCTTATTTTTTCTGTCACTTCACTAACACCTGAAGGATAAGAGCCACAATTAACATTTATGACTATTTTCCTCTGAGTCAGAAATAGTTTTGGGGTAATTTTGAACAGAATACGCATTTTCTGTGCGTGGGAAGCTGAGGTATGAAGTACTCTTTTCTCTGACCCCAAATATCTGCTACTAGAAAAGGTAAGTAAAATTCACCTTATTTTATACAACACATATGCTTTGTAGTCATATTAAATGTTAGCAAGGGTGATGTTTTCTCCCATTTAAATTAAAAAATAATTTTGATTATAGACATAATTGTTCCATCAGCCAATGCTATTTAATTTTACTTCATTATTTGTATTTACTATGCTGCTCATACTGAGAAATAGTTCATGTTTATTTGTATAAGGTGTTACAATAACATAAAATTCCACTTGGAGGCCTTGGATGCCATGCTATGGTTTCAAGGGTTTTCTGGTTTAGAGTTTTTGGGGTTTTTTTGTAGTATATTATCTGTTCTAGAGAGAAATATTGTCTTCCTGCAAACTACAGACTTAATGCCCTGAGTCCATTTCAGCTACAACACAACTTTCAGTTTTGATACAAACACTTTATCAATCTTCTCTCTTCTCCCTAAAAGTTTTTTTATTTGGAGAAATTCTCTTCAACATAAGGCCTTTTATCTATATCAGTAGTTTTCTCTGAAACTTTGTGAACTGAAGCAAAATAAAACTTAACATCAGTGGTAAACAGGCAGGTTGAATGGTCAACTTAAAAATTCTCTTAGGCAGTCATCCTATCCCCAGGTCAGCCTCAAATTAAGGCTGGTAGATTCCACAGCATTGCTTATGTCCTCCTTTGCAGATTTTTTAGCTTCAAGCAAGAACCATGGGTCCCTCTTGTACTGAACCAGGGGCATGGACTTAGCAAGATACCAGTCTTATTTCTTGAAGAACTGTTATGAATTATAAAATCTGAATCCATTCTTGGCTGATTGCCAAAGGTCTTGGAGTCATTTTCTATGTGCATGAAAATTTAACATACTGTAAAATTACTGTTTAGATCCTGTCCTTTGCCCCCAGCAGTTGAGGGGTGAAGAGGGAATAGAGATGCACATAATTGTAATTGGAAATGCCTTACCTAAGCATACTCTGGGTATTGGGAGGATGACACAAAACAATGCACAATATGTTCTATGTTTAATAATCTACGCAGAAATCAATTCAAGGTTTATTTTTGTTGAAATTGTGCTCATTTAATTCTCTCCAGTGAGCACCAAGAAGCAAATATTATGAAAGTGATTTCTCTTTAACTTTACCTGGACAAAGCATTTGCTAAAGCCAGCATTTTCATTCTGAACTGGAGGCTAAATAGGATATTGAGTAAAAATTTAGTTTCTATAGAGGAGATCCATAAATTTTGTTTCAAATTATAATTTTGAATCTAAACATCTCAGTTTTACTCAGTCTCCCTTTTCAAATTATTCTTTTGATAGTCAAATATTTAGCTGGTAGGCATATTTTGAACACTAAAAATATTAAAGTGGCAATCAGAATAAACGTTGGCAATAAATCTTGTTTTGGGAGTCACTCTAATTATCTGTAAATAAAGCTATTATTAATAACGGTTGCTTAACCCTCTCACACTTAGATGAGGTGATAGTTCTGGAAATGTTTGTCTAAGTTACCAAAGTAGTTCAGCTTTGTGCCAAAGCAAATTTTTACAAAAGTTATGATTTTACTATGCTCCATTAAGAGGAAGTTAACTGGACAGCCTAATCACCTAGCAGCTTCCACTAAATTCTTTAATCTGCCTTTGGAAGTCTTTTCTTTCATGTACAAATACCAATGTGTAAGAAAATTTTTTCCCCCAGATGCTGCCTTTATTGTGGGAAGCTCACAGAATCTTTTAAACTTCCAGGATATACAGTGTATTTATTGAATGAACAATGTTCTATCTTAGGGCCAACTCCCTGTGCTATTTTCACTCAAGTATCACTTTGGTGGCATTGGATTTGATGTTGCAAGCTTGTTTGCAATACTTGCATTCCTTCCTGGAAAAGTTTGGATGTGGGAATAGAAATTCTTCTTACTGGAATCTAGGGAAAGAGACGAGATATCATTGCTGTGCTGTTTTGCTTCCTCTCATCTTTCCTCAAATTTAAAGTTCACAAAGTATTTTGCAGGTTATGATTGTGCCTCTGTATATTCTCTTCCAGTACTGTCCTAAGGCGAATGACCATCCACGTAGTGCATTTTTGTGCATCAAATTTCTCTTGAAAGACCTAAATGAGGCTGATTCAATCTTCATCATTCTGCTACAGGAACTAGCCCTATAGCCCTGGTACATCTTTCAGTAATACATCTCTACCTCTCCTCTCACTAATTCTCTTCCCAGTCCACACACTTCCTCTTTCAATTCCTAATTTTTCAGGCTTTAGCACGTGGCATTTTATGAAGCTCTCAAAGTCAATATAATTCCTAAATAAAATCTTTGGTTTACCTTACCAAAGAAAGGTATTAACTGGCTAGTATGATCTAACTTTGATAAATCTGTCATGTTAGATCCAAATTGTATTTCCGTCATTTGTTTTGAAGACTGTCTGCTATTGAGTTTAATTTAATAAGTTTGCAATTACACAGAACATTTTTACTTTTCATCCCCCACAAAATACTTCTACTCCCAATTGCACAATATGCCAGCTGACCTGATAAAATTATTCAGACACCTTACAGATGAACTTACAATTTCGTAAATTAGTTTTGGGCTCTTGGATGAAAATTACCTTCTGTCTTGATGCAGATGTGTTGTTTAGTTCCTGTCTTGTTAAGCAGTTTCTATTGGTCATCCCATTAGCTTTTAACTCTATGTTCAAGCAGCAGGTTTTGTCTTACAAAAAAACAGAGAACTCAAATTACTGTTTCACTATTTGAATTCACTACTAATCTACTAATTTGTTTTTGTGTAAGAGAAATTAATTTTGAAAACCAAGCTTAGGGAAAGAAGCCAAATTAATGTAAAATTCATTAATATCCCCAGTTGTAGGGGATTTCCAAGGGGCCTAAATTGTTTGTGTCTTTGACTGCTTTTTGTGCTTTTGTTTTGTGATACAGTCACTGCAATATAAGTCAAAAGAATAATAACATGGTATATAATAAGACAAATAATTATTTGTGGAAAGAGGATCTATCAGCAATTACATCTCTGGAGTTTTTTCCCCTTAGTGTCATTGTCAGTTCTTATTCAGTAATCTCCAAATTTTATATAAATTTCACAATTCTAATTTGTGTGAGGGTTTCTGCCTGACAAATCTCTGAAGAACTGCGCTTGTATCCAAATCTGAGACTCCTATCACTTTTTCCTTTATGGTGCCAACTTATTGCTATTTATGTCACGGTTCCTTTTGGCATGATAATCAGTTCAGCTGAACTTAGCTCTGTGTTTTCATCATTTCCAGGTGTACCATTTCCAGGTACACTTTACACTTGCTTTATAAAACTCTTTTATGTATAAACCTTCAGGAGAAGAACAGGGAGGAAAAGTCGTGGGGGAAAGTGACATCGTGTGTTTCATAATTGCTGCACCGTGGACTTCTCAGTTATTTTTTCCCACATTTTCCGTTCCTCTCTTCTTGTGATCTTTCCTACTTGTTTTGTCTTCATATGAAAGGGTAAAGTCTACAATTATTACACAATCTATTTTCTGTTTTTTATTTTTGTTTCTTAATTTTTTCATATGCTGGCTATCTCAGATTTCAAATCCAAGCTATTTTTTCCCCATCATATTTGTTCAGGAACAAGAACCAGGCAGCTTCAATGAATGGCAGGAACTTCTCCACACCCAGACATAGTTCAAGTTACTGCAAATAGTGACCAAAGGAAGAACTTATGAGACTGTTAGCAAGAATGGGTCAAGCACACAGTTCTCCCCTTTTCTTCCTTCTCTAATTCCTGGATGTACTGTCCCTTTTGTTTTATCTCTGCCATGAAAATTGACTTTACTTCTTTCACTGAGATGTGGCAGCTGTAACTAGCAGACAGTTGTCTAAATCTCTGACCCTCAAGACTTGTGCCCTCCTCAAAGCATGAATATATGCTTTTTCTTGAGGGACTGAACAGCCTTAATGGCTAACATCCTCTTCTCAAAATCTGATTTTGCCTTGACATTTTCCTTCTGTCAAGCTTCCGTATGGCTTTTTTATCCATTGAAGTAAAAGCACTTCAGAAAGGAAACTCTATTTTTTCTCAGATTATAAATGAATCAAATGAGTCACAGAGGTAAAAATGTGCAAGCTAAGAACATTCATCAGGTCAGTAACAGCTAAGAATAAAAAACAGGTCTCTTGACCCAAATCCAAACTATGTTGGATCACCCTACTTTAATCCACTGAAATCAGTAAAGTAGATGACTTCTTAAGTTGCTAGTCAGTACAAGAAAGAATGGCAGGAAAAGGCATTTACGTTGGAACATAAGCTGTTGCTTGCATATGTGAAATATTTAGTGACTAGACTGTAAGTTAGAGCACAAGAGTACAACAAAAATTTCCTGTTTCTAATTAACTGTGCCATAGGTACTAGAGTTGGATTTTTTCTTTCTCAGTATCAGTTATATGTGTAAACTTTTGTTGCTGTCCATAACTCATGCTTGGTAAAGTGGGTTGAGTTGATAACCCATCTTCTATTGGGATATAATCCCAATATTGCCAGGTACCCAGGCTTGTCTGGCCCTCGCCACGTGGCCAGGGATGGCTGCTGTGGCGTTTCTCCACAGTGATACCCCTGGCTGGCTGGATACAGCAGCTGGGCAGCCGAAACCAAGTCCAGGCTTGTAAGAACACCGGCTTTACCTCTGAAAGTCTTAGGCTAGGTGAGAAGAAACAGGAGTGGATTCCAATGGAGGGTTAAATCCAGAGTTTATTCCAGGTCACTGAGATCTGAATCCTAATAACAGCTTCATTCGAATGCCCAGCACGTGCTCTCATTGTCTTTTAAGCCCAGGGGGAGGGGGTCGGGGAGAGACAGGTGAGCCACCAACCAGGTGGGAGGGGGGAAGGCTCAAGGGACAATGACACCTGGACGGGCCAGTGACCCCAGACCTGGGGAGCATCTTTTGAAATTCTGCCAATCACGGGATGCCCCTGCTTGAGTGGGCAGCTCTCCGCAGGACAGGGGGAGGGGAGCACACCTGGGGGGACAGGGAGGTCTAAAACAGGAAGTTGCAACACACCCCAACAATCTTCTACTTGCCTAGGCAGAGTACTTGTCTTCCTGTTTGCATCATTCTCAGTGTATCTCCTTGCAACTGAGTGTGTGTGCCTTGAGCACACCTGTTACCCACTGAAACTCCTGAGGTCAGCATGGTATGTGACCCTTACTTCTATCCAGTAACTCATGTCCAGAAGGGCTGCCTCAAACTGAAGGAGCTCAGTCTGAGTCACTTGCCGTTTCTGTGAAGCTGGGTTTAGATGGAAGAGAGATAAAGGACATCTTGATGTAACATTCTGTTAAAGGTGAGTTCATTCAATAGCCTGAAACCAGGAACATCTCTGTTGTCAATTAGTGACTGCTAAATTAGATTCAGTAACACATCATAGGAAGACAAGCTGATGATTTATTGGTACCTAGTTAGGATGAGAGAGAGAGAGGAGGTGAGGCTTGAAGCCAGATTCCTCAAGCCCTACCTCAGGCTGTAAAGGCAGGTGTCAGTTTGTTGCTTTCCTGTTGGCTTCTGTTGAATTAATTCAACAACCGCTGCTTAAGGCTATTTTTCCAAGTCTCTTCTACAGCTTAATGCCTAGGGCTTTCTTTCAAATTACAAAAGCGGGTTTAAATTCCAGCATGAGACAACTGAAGTAAGGTCTTTCATTACTGGGGAGAATGCTCTGCAGTGGGGTTAGTGGGAGAGAGGAAGGGAGTGAGTGTCAAAAATAGAAATAAAAATTAAGCAAAGGCTCTTGCCATCTGTCCTTTCAACTGGATGCTCTTGCAGGCAGCTGTGTTTGAACACCTGTTTGAAGTTTCCAAATACTGGAGTGGCTTTGATGATGAATATCTTTTCACGGATCCACTTAAAAGCAGCAATTGGTTCATAACTATATTTTGCGAGTAAAGTTGGATTTCAAATATACCCTTGTCCTCAGAATTCCATTGTCACTTTCTATCTGGCATGATGGCTATTTTGAAACACATTCTACTTATCTAGCCAATGTACTTACTTGTATTTTGTATTCTCCTTCTGTCATGTTCTAGACTTGACCTTTTCACAGAAGTACGTCATAAAAGAATTCTGGGTATAAAGGTTAGATGAAGTCGGATGACATTGGCTATTGGCAAGTTAACTAATGTTTGCCAGATTTTACAGACATATGCATGGGAAAGTCTTGCAAGTGACCCTTGAAAGGTTCTATTATAATCAACATAGAATTAGCATTGCAAAGAGGTCTTATTGATGCCTAGGTGTGATGAAAGTGGAAGTGAAACCTGAAGGAAACATACTGAGACAGCTGACAGTTTATGCTCTTTATTTTAAAGCAAGTGGATGACCACCATTTATGAAATAAAGCAAAAAGATCCCCAGTTTCAATCAGATGCAAAAAAGTGCCATCTCTTCAAACAACAGACTGGCTTGGTGTTGGTATGCCATCATAATCATCTGAGTAGTGCTGATACTGGTCAGTAAGAAGAGGCTGATGCAAGTCATCTTTATTTTTCTTGACACGTACGATACATGCAGCAGCAGCAAAGATAATTGCAACAAGAACTAGTGCAGTCACTATTGCAATAGTTATCATCTCTGTTACACGGAGAGCCCGACCTAAAAGAAGGAAAACAAAAGGCAAAGATATTAAAAGCAAAGTCAAGTAATATGGATAAATATCTGAAGTTGAGACTGGAACTCAGCATTTGTCATTATGCATTGAGTTGGGGAGTAGAAGTAATTCTGTTTTGAAGTAGAAGTAATTTTGTTTGATAATTCTTGTTCAAAAATGTGAAAAGATTTAGTCTGTCTTGCCTTAGTCTATAATCTGTTCTAGACCTTTCTTCTGCCACCTTGTTTGTGAGGATTTGCATTCTCTCTAGTGAGTTAATGAATCTATTTGACATAGGAATGAGGACATTCTGCAAGGTTAAGATCCAAATGAGAACTTCTCCTAAAATTAGGGTGGGTACTGCTAACTTCACGGTGGAACAGTCTCTGACCAGTCTCTATACCAAATCTCAAACAAACATCTGGAAAGTAAGGTAGGAAAGGAGACAAAGGACTTTACAAAGACAGCAAATATTGTTGGTGAAATTTGAATAAATTTCAAGAGAAAAAGATATGAAGGAAAAAAAGGAGAGGAAGTATCTAGGCTGCACAGTTTACCTGGCCACTCGACTTCATAGCTGTATCCCAGGTTTTCTGGTGCAGTAACAAACATTTCATTATTAGTTACTGGAGGCCAGAAAGGCACCATGTTGTACTGTCGGTTATGTCCAATAGGGGCATTCTCCAGTGGGTATGTTGAGATATCTGTATTTGAAAGTTAAATTACACTTCTGTAAATAAATTCAACATAAATTGCGCTACTTCATTTTTTTTCCAACTCAGGGTTTTGAGTACTCCAGAATTCTTTTTCATTTGTACCAGAAGGATTTGTTTCCTGGTGTGTCAGATATAAAGTAAGAGTCTCTATGCTGTCCAAAACCAAGGCCACTAGTGTTATCTCTGGTTTTGAACAGAAATCATCAGTAAATTTTTAAAAATTTTTCCTGTGTTGGGCTTTTTGTTTCTTCTCACTTGGAAAAGGAGAAATATGTCAAAGACTTTTTTCTACATTCTTGCTTTGCCTGATTGTAGCAGTGATGAACAGGAGGGCAGCTGATGTAAATTCCGTGGATATTTTTGTAACATTTTGCTAAATCAGAAGGAAGTCAGCTGAAATAAAAATCAAAACAAAACAGAATATCCCCAAACCAAACCAAATCAAACCAGCAACAACAATAACAAAACTCAAAGCTTAACAGAAAGAAAACACTTTGTGGTAAGATGATGCTAAACCTTGTGACAGATCATGTAAGAACCACAAGGGGATACAATTGCTCTCTTAGAGCTGATGTGAGAAAATTTAATGAGGCAGGTTGTGGAATCTACACAAAGAAGACTCAGTTGTGCAGCAACAGCTGTCTTCTGTAGAATAAGGAAGAGGAGTATAGATTATCCTAAGAGAATAGAGTTGCTGCATTGTGTGGAGGAATACAGTTGCTGCATGATGTATAGACATAAGGGTTAGACTGAATTCTCCCCTAGTCCACTGATGTAAGTCTCCTCCCTTCTTTATTTTTTTTTCCTTCATTCCTTTCAAATCCTTCCTTCTGTTGTTCCTTTCTCCCTATTTTTCAGTTTCTCCTGTATTACTTTTTTCTGTTCTTTTTGGAATTAAAAAAGCAAGGGCAGAAATAACTATCCTCTAGAAGTATATAGAGATGTTTATTGAATGCTGGTAGTATATAACAAAGGTGGTGAAAATGAATGTGTATGACATCTGTTCATCCTCTGACAAGAAGAAAATAGTTATTTACTCCACACATTGGTGGAATGTCCCTCTGGGGTAACAATGTCCTTGCTGTGTGGAGACAGTGTATTCCCACATACTGATTTCTTGAATTGTGGCTGTTGTGTCTGACCAGCTCCCTTCACAGAGCGGTCTGCAATTGGATGTCAATGGGGTGAGCAAGAGAGCTTCCTTGTTACTTCTTTGTCTTTGTTAACAATGCTAACTCTTTAAATTCTAAGCCTCTCTCCTAAATTTAGGGACATCTTACTGTCCCAGAAGAAGGAGCTGAGTTTTAGTGGCTACAGAGACTGAAAGCCAGCCATCCTGCCTCTGTCCATGAGAACATCTTACCTGCAGAATGCCGTCTCAGCCACTCATCAAAAAGAGCATCTGTAAATGTGTGCAAGAGGACAAAAATGGGGTCATTTGGTGATAAATGAGTTTGCCCTCCTGTCCCATTCAAAAATAGATGAGCCAAGTTATGAAGACTTCGGACTGCTGGGTCATATTTTCCTGAAGGATCACTGTACCCTGAATATGCAAACAAAGAAGAAAACAAAAATTACAGTGAAGATTTTGCTTAGAAGCTGCAGTCTCAGATTAATACTTTTTTTTTTCTCTGAAATGCTTTCATGTTGTGATGTTGCTTTGCTTGAAACAAATGGGTAGCTAATTCTCTACCTACTGACATTTGGGAAATGTTCCTGGAATGCATAATTTTCAGATTAAAATAGCCTTTTTGAAAGAATGCTTGGAATGTGGACTGCAAAGCTGCTGGGTTCTACAACAAAAATGGCCAAAATAACATCATAGCATGAAAATAGAGGTGTATATTTAGGCCCTAAATATCTTTCACCATACTAAAATAGTTGCATGAGTTTTCTAACTGCTTACTAAAGCAGATGTATCTTGACATTTACTCTAATGAGCTAGCTGTTAGGTTTCCGTACATCACTTCCATGCATACTGGGAACACATACTGGAAATCTTCACATGCTCTGATATTGTTTATTTTTTCAGTGAGGGTAGAGTGTGGCTTTGCTTGTGCCCAAAACCTCATAACCCTGAAGTCATATGTTAGGATCTGAAGCATCATGAAAACTCCTCCTGTGGTCAAGCTTTGGACAATTGTACCAGGGAGAGATACATACAGTTAATTTTTTAAAGCCATGTCTAGACACCTAGGTATTGATAGGCAGCAATTTGAACTGCCACTTTGTAATTTTTCATGTTAAGAGCTCTGGATTATTGAGGTGTAGAAGAAGTTGTTAGGATGCTGTCTGAACAGTATAAATCAAATGTTTAGGCTCGTTTTTCTGTTGGGTGTGTGTGTGTGTTCTGGTGTTGGAGAGTTTAGTTTTAAATGTGCAGAGCTTATAGAAGAACAATGGTTTTATGTAGAGTAGGGCTAGCATGTCTAGCAGTAAATACTGTACCCAGAGCTCAATTACTATTTCAGTACCATTGCACTAAGTACTACCATAGATTTCAATTTATTTTGATTTCTTTTCTTTGTTTCAATTCAGATCCAAGAATAACTGCTAGAGGCTCTTGTTTCCTTCATTTAGGGATGCAGCAGCATCAATCCAGAGGCAGGGACTGTGTTTTCAACAAAGGAAACTTACTAATTATGTGCCAAGGACCTGAAGTTAGTTTTTACTTAGTATACCAGCAGCAGACTCTTGAGACTTTTATGCATTTTAAGAGACATAAGCTATAGCTATAAAGTAATTTACATAGAGCTTATTTCTGCTTAATAGTGAGCTAATACTTAAAGATAAGAACAATGTGTTCTCCTTGTCCAACAGCCTGTCCCAAAACTCATACTTCCAACAGGAAAAAGTAGCAAGTCTGCTCCCTGACTTATTTGGAGTTGTTCCAGGTCTTTTTATTTGCCATGTTTACCTTCTACTGTGTTACGGAAACTGTCTGTTGAATTGGAATAAAAAGGAGGAGTGTCAAATACACCAACTTCCAAACACTGAGCAACATCCTCAGGCTCTGGGAGACGCTGCACCATAGGTCGTGCTACATTTCCAGCAGGATTCCTTCGGATGGGACCACCCTCAGTACCTGGAAATGGAGAGAAGAGAGAAAACAAGGTTGGTGGAACAGTAGGCCACAGATTGAATTGCTCTCATGACTGAATCATGGAGAAAAAAATCCCTCAAAAATTACATTTACACTGAATGAACTGGTCAGTTCCTTATGTTTTGCAAAGAATCATCATGGGGCCCTGTGTTCTGGATTCTCTGCTCCAGGATTTAAAAAGCCATCTAGAAGCTTCTTATTGAAGTTTGTTGTTCTCTAAGTGGTTTAGAAAAATTTTCTACAGACTTTCATGTGATTTCTTGGTGAGACCTAGGCCAAGATTATTGAGGGTGTCCTGATGGAGTAGCTGGGAAAAAGATTATGTAAATTACTAACCCAATATTGGGGGATTCTTATTTTTTGCCCCATATTTCCATGATGATGCTTATGTGAAGAAACTTACTGGTATTTTAAAAATTCTTTTAATTTGGGTAGGTATGTTAATGTGGTATTACTCATTCAAAAGATGGTGCACGTAGTTATTATGGTGATTTGTTGGCTGTTTCATTTTAGGAGCAGAATGGCATGAAGGTGATAAGTGGAGTAGTCAGAAGAAAAGTTAAGCTTCAGTTAAGAAATAACACTGCCAGATGTAATTATTTATCATGCAAGAGATGAATTGGTACTGCATGAGAAGGGAAGGCAAAGCATTTAATCTTTCTTTTTCTACAAGCTTCTGATAATATGTATCATCTCAACAGACTGATGAAACGCGGATCAAGAATATTCGAAAACCACTTTAAGATCTTTTGGCTGGAAAAAGCCACTGCAATGTAAAGCATTATATTTATTTATTATTAAGAGAATTTTCTCTCTAGATATCTTTCATCATTCATACTTACTGTTACAGATGGTTCCCAAGGTTTCATAATCTTCTACATTTTCACATAGCACTCGCCACTGAGAGAAGATTGAATTCTGGCTTATAAGAGAGACATCAAAATTGCTTCTAGCTCCCATCAAGTCATCTGAGCAGATATCACATGTATTTTGTCCTGTTGCAAAGTTCCAGTAGGGCAGTCCGAAAGTGGGGTCCTGTAGCATGTTCTAATCCACATAAATATGGTGTTACTATGTGTTTGACACAGACAGCTATAATATTTACTGCTAGAAGAATGTTAAAAAACAGCTAAATACATCTTAGTAGAAGTCAGAATCCTGCCTTATAGAAGAGAAGAACTCTATGTAAAATTCATGTCGAAGCTTTTGGTAGTTTTTCACATTGATACCTTTGTTCAGCAGAACAGAGAGCTGTACTACTGAGCTGAATCATAGATCTCTGCCACTAATAAGACAGTACCTCTCCCACAAAACCATATTGTGAGCAGTAAGAAACATAAATTAACACTGAGACCCTGTTTTCCAAATATTTTTAATGGCCTGTCAGCAAAAACAGTCTTTGTAGTGCACATAATAACTAGGTCAACTGTGGAACTGAAGGAAATATAAAGAATAGGGGTACCAGCTTTTCCAGTTGGCATTGTTTGGTTCTAGTATGGGTTAGAGTTGAACAGTTCTGGAGTTAGTGAGGGAAAATTACTTTGACTAATGATCAAGTCTACTGACATAAATAGGAATATGTATTAAATCACAGACAGATAGAACTTCTCAGGGCTTTCACTTGGAGAAATGCCACTGATGACATATGTGCGTCTTGGAAGTGAGTTTGTGCCTCAGCCTGATGTAAAGCAATTAAAGCTAGTGGAAACACTGAAGTGATTTCAGACATTATTTAGTCCTGACCTTGAAAACGTAATTCTTGTTTTTTTAGGAAGGATGGTGGTTCATAAAATACTATACCCATTTTGTGAATAGGTCCACATAAGAGAAGGAAAAAAAAGAGAATCATTGATTTATGGAACAGGGTATAACAAAACACTAATTTCTCTAACCACTTACACAAACTGAATGTGGTTCTGAATCCCTAAGCCATCTCTGTTATCACTTTCTTCAGAATTTCTGCTGCTTTGGTTAATATTATTCAAGAATAATGGCTGTGAGATTAAAAACACCACTGAAAATAACTTTGTTGGTCCAATAAAATGTCTTATATCTAGAATACATCTTTTCTTCCATGAGATTTTTATGGAAATTTTACGTTTTCTATTGCTGTGATTAAAATATTATATTTAAACATCTCTGTAAAAGTGACAGTCTGAAGCCTAAATGCACTCTATTAAATTTTGTATACCAAATGAATTACTGAAATTGAAGCAGAATCACTTCAACATGTAGGGAAAGCTGCTGTCATTATTACCTATTTTAATATGGAGTGAAGTTCTTTAACTGTACAAAACATAGCATGAATACCAGTAAACATTTACAGGAACTTCACCTGCATGTCTCTTTCAAGCTGCAATAGATGGTATCTATGCCACGTGACAAAAGCTGGTCCCTCATGAGAGAAATCAACTCCTCCAAAACTCTGCTGCCCTGCACCAAGGAAAGTCTTCCTGACAGAATAATAATGAGACCACACAAAGTAGTTATAAATGGAGATATTCTCGAACTGAGGTGTGTTGCCATCTGGTCCAAAGATTTCTTCACGTCTTCGTGTAGCAATAACGATGTCAGGATGGACTGTCACCTTGGCTTGGTGTAAGGCATTCACAAAGCGATTCCTTTCTTCTGCACTTAGATCCAGCAGATTCCTTCTGACTGTGATAATACAGAAGAAGCAAGTTACCAAAGTGATAGACACTGAAGCCTGATCTCAGAGAACTTGTTTATAGTGTTCCTAATAATTCTGGGTAAGTCCCTTTTTCTTCAAGTATTAATCCTTTTTCATTTGGGAAACTCACTGAGCATAAATAGATAATGATATTTATTTTGAGAAAATCTGAAATAAATTAGAAGAGAGCTCCAATCCTTGCAATTTTAGTACTTTTAAGAGTACTGTTACAGATTATCTTTCCATCCTGCTAGACAAAAAAGACGATTCTTTGTCATATAAACCTTTCAGAACTTCATCTGATATATTTAAGGTTTTCTGTGGTAGTACTCTACAAGAAATAAACACTATAAACCAATTTATAACAATCAGAAACCCTCTGTTTTGCAATTTAATGAAGAATTAATTTTTTTATCCTTGAACCTTTGTAGGAAAAATGGAAGATTCACCAGTGAATTATTACAAATTTCACACAGTACGGTATCACTAGAATCTGAGATTCTCTCTTATTTTATCTCTTTAACCTGACATTATTAACAATTGCCACATATTAGTCCTTTTTAGCAGTGTATCTCAAAATAATGAAAAAATGCCATTGTCCACACATAGAGAGTGAAACAAGGAGGAAAACTGGCCTGTTGAAATAGCAGTGTTTCAGCATGAAGAGCTGAGTTCAGATCACCTCAGTCCTGGTGTGAGAAAATCTCTGACTAACTTTAGACTAAGCTAAAGATAGAAGTCCTCACAATTATTATTCAATATTTACTTATTGTCATTATAAAAAATACTGTAAAATCCATAACTCATTGTCCAACTTAAAGACCAATTATGTTGATACAAGAAGCAACAGATCTTCAACATGAATCTATATGAAGAATAAAAGTGAATTATGTTTCACCAAAAAAAAAATTATTCAGTGAGTGATATTTTAGCTTCTGGGAATTTTAAATAAAGTCTTTCCTGAAACATGAATTTCATCCAAGGACAGTGTATCCTGAAACATATTTTTTTGTTTGGCAGAACTGAGCTGACATGAACTGAACCTCATCACTGAAGCAATGGGTTTTTAATTTTGTCGGTTTTTTGTTTGTTTGTTTGGTTGGTTGTTTGGTTGGTTGGTTGATTTGTGATGGTTTTGTAGTGTTTCAAGTGGAGAGCTCTAATTGTCCATCTAATTTTGATTTACATAGGCATCTTAACATTTTCATTTTTAAAGTATATGCCTGAACCACAACAAAAAATTGTGGCTATTTTAAGAGTTAGTCATGAACTGAGAAGATATGAAGACAACAAACTGCATTTTATAGCAATTTAGTAATTACTGACAGCAATCCAGTAATTGTTTCTAAAATCTGAGCAGATGGAGCCAATGGATCTGTGAATGGGCAAAAGAGGTGACCTCAATATGGAAACTTAGAACGTAATAGGAAGCTAAATTACACTTTTTAGACTCATATTACCATGCATGATGTATCTGATTTATTTGGTGTTTTAATGCATTGAAAAGGATTTAATGTGAGAAAAGTAAAATGTGCTGTTGTACATTCCAGAAAATTATCTAAATCTGCTATTTGCCTGTCCCTAGTAACTTTGTGTGTAACATTTATCTCTTGATTGTTCTTCAGAGTTGTTATCATTGTAAAATAAAATAGGCCAGAATATCAGAGAGTGCAATCTGGCTTAGCATGCCCAATTCACAAGTAATACTTTCTGCTTTCTATCTTAGTTCTTGAAGCTCAAAGAATAGAAAAAAAAATCAAATTATTTTTCCCATAGCCACCAAGAAGTTATTATTAAGGAATTGTTGTTAAAATTTTGATTTGGTAAGCTGTCCTTTGTTAACCCTTTCTGGGACATGCTTTTACACCCACGGAATGTTCCCTTATCTGGTGAAAAAGTCAGTGCTGATTTCTGTTTCTGCAGAAATAAACACTGCATATTTGTGCTAGAGAGCTCTTGTTTAACATATCAACAGAACCCATTGCTCATTTTGGGGAGGATTATGGATTTTACAGGATTTCAGTAACACCTTTAAAGTTAAAAGTGTATAAATTTAAAAATAAAGATTGAAATCTTGTCCTTTCAGATGGTTTTCGGATGAGAACAAGGATCTGTCCCCATGCCTGTTTGTCTTTTTAAATTTCCCTATAATATTCAATATTTTTCTAGTCCTGCAAGGATTTCATAAGAATTTTTTAAAAAAATTAAAGAACTGTTTAATGATATGCTAGACTTAACTGAAACTGGAGTACTGAAGAAGGGCTTACCACACCCTGGACTGATTAATTTGAGCTGTCCACAGTCATGACTAATGTTTTTAAAGATATTGACAGCAGCAGAGCTGTAAAAATATACCAGACCAGGTATATAGTTTAGAATTGTATTAAGGGACTTTGAATGAAAAGAACAGCTAAAATAGTCACAAGGTATTAAAACTATTGAGGTACATATTATTCCCAAGCACACTCACAAACACATGTACAAGCCTATATACATTGTTTTACTCTTAAATCCAAATAGTAACTTTTTTTCCAATATAGATGCTCTATTCTTGAATGGACTTTGATGCATTGACTGGAAGCTTCTTTTCTTCCTTTTAATGGATAGTAAGTATAAGTAATTTATACACATGCTGAACAGCTCCTCTAGCACCTGCCTTAACCCCTTTAGCAACATACTAAAATGCTATATAAATATAATGGACATTTTGTACCTTAAAGAGAACAAATCCACTAGGTACACTGAGAAGCAAGCACAGACAAAGAGCAATTTCCATGTCATACTCCTGATGCTCTTACCTATGCTGATCTGTTGGCTGCAGGTAGGTCCGGTCCAGCCAGGCCGGCAGGACCCGCAGTTGTACCCAGAGAAGTTCCCGTTGCAGCGGCAGGTTTGGTTGAAGAAGCGGATGGGCCACTGCTCGCGGTCATCCCGCCCATCGTGGATGTACTGCGGGCCGTGGGGCCGTGAGTCGACCGTCACTGGCACGCACCGGCCTCGTCCCGTGGACACGCCACACCGGTCAGTGCCAGGCCCAAACACAGGGAAATAGTCTGGACAGCACATGCCACTCCTCAGGGACTCAACAGTTGCGCACTGCCGAGGGAACTGAGCTCCAGCTTGGCCCAACATGGTCAGAAGCAGTAGCAGGGAAAGGTGGAGCAGCGTGGGGATCCGCATGACAGTGGGTCAGGCAGAGCCGGCTTGCTCCCAGAGCTGGCTGTCCACACACAATGATTTCCCCTCCTGTGATGGAACACCCAGCTCCCTTTATGGAGAGAGAAAGAAAGTGAGAGAGAAAGCACAATAAAAACAAGTGATACAAATTTCTGGGCTACCTGTTTCACCCCAGAAAATTCCTTCTAACTCTACACTTCAATACTCTATCTGAAAAGGCAAACAACTCTGACCACAGACACTAATGTTCTTCTCATTATCTGCATGAAAGATAGCAAATAACTAGCACATTAACTTCTAAATTCTTCCAAAATGTTCATTCACATTTTACACTTGCCAGACACATTTGCTTCACTATCACAAAGTTCTAAAACCTAAGGCACCAGTTTTCTGAAACTTTTTTCCGCCCCTCCTTCCCTCCCCCAGTTCGTGCCTTTTCTGCATTTAACTAGTGTATCTTGGTTCTCCCCTCAATTTTCTTGCTGTTCCCCAGTGCCAGCTCCAACATAAAGTGAAGCTATACTTCCTCATGCATTGTACCTGTTTTCTCTTCTGGTACCTCTCCACTGCTGAGATCTTGTTCTATCTCTGCACGTCCTATGACTGCCTAACCTGAAATAAGCACGGCTAATATCTCTCCTGGTTCAGTCTGCCTGCTAATCCTTCTTGTACCAACACAGAATGGCTTGGCCTCACCCTCCTTCCTCGCTTAATCCCCTTTCTACTTCAGTGCATTTCTCTGGACTTTAAGTACTTGAACAGCACATGATTTCTTTCATGCTTATCTCCTTGTGATTTTACAAGTTTTAGCAAAGGTCAGAGACAAATACTTGAATTCAAAACAGAACAAATGTGAAGTTGGTTTTTGTTTGTTGTTTTTTTTTTTTAATTACTTGCAAAGAAAGGCTCATTTGAAAGCAGACAAAGAACAGTGGGGAAAATCACATTTAATAGACACTTAGAAAAGTTCTTAAGATGGCATTTTCAAGATCAGGCTGAAGTAAGTGACTAAGCAATGCTATTTATAAAATTAAATACTCCAATTTTTAAACTTAAAGCTTTAATTTAACAATTTATTTAATACTAAAATAAAAAGACAATTATCATATTCAAATTTCGTGAAATACTAAGTTCTGAGCAGGTGCTATGAAGGGTAGTCAAACAAAGAAATTGAAAATTCTCTTAAATAAAAAATACTTCTTTAATCACTGCAAGGATGATTTCTGCTGTGCAAAAATGACCTTATTCAAGTTATTACCCTCTTTCTTAGCTTTCAATAAGGATGGATGTCAGTGAGGTGGGGATATGTCAAATAGGGTGAAGATATGTCAAGAAACATCTTAACTGGCATCAAGACAAAACATTAACAAGTTTTCTGGGAAAAGGTTCAATCACATTGTAACTGACATCAAGCAGGAGATGGATTACCTACTCTTTCTGCTTCCCTATATGCAAGTCATAATGTGAGAGTGCACCCAATTCTGGCAGAAAAAAGAAGCAGGTTTTTTTGTGTTTTTATTCTTGCCAACCAGCCATGCACCAGAGCAGTGAACCTTGCCCTCGGTGCCTTGTATAACTCAACATGCTTGCTTCAGGGTAGGACCTAGATTTTTAGTACACTTCTCTGTCTGTAATTCAGTCTCCATTTGCAGACAGTAATATTTCCTAGTCCTCAAATGAACGTCTTTTCTATTCTGACTTCCACTTCATTCTCCATTTTAGTCTATATTCTCTTCTTTACTAGCTTATCCTGCTTCTTCCCAAGCTTAAACCTTTTCTCTTTGAACATATCTATTGGGATACATGTGACACAAATTCACTGTTTTCTCATCAGAAGGTAAACAAGAGCTGGTAAAAAACCTCTTGAGATTTTATATGAAAAGGACTTAAAGTTCAAAGAAGAAGCATACAGGTTTTCACCATTAATATTTAGCAAATACAGCAAATTCATAATAAGCTTTAAAGGGATAAATGCTGCTCCTTAGACAAGGCCCCAGTAAAACAGAGCAAACAGATGTACTGACTGGGGTTTCCTGGCATCATAAAACTTCCCCTTATAGTGGTGTCCATGATTTAGATCTTTTGTAAACCTCTTGCACAGAAAACACCTATGAATATTTTACGACAGAGATGCACTGCTGAGGATCATATACCTTCTTTGCCCCCTGATGTTCCCCTGGGTTTCCTGTTGGAAGTCTTGCTGAACTGTTTGGTGGCATGCAATCCTTTTTCTAATCTTTATTTTGATGTTCTTGCCATTTGAGATATATTGTGTTTAAAGACCCCTGCTCCCCTACTGTGCCTGGAATGATTTGATCTTGGAAATTATCCAAATGCACATCTGTGTTTCTGTGTCTCAGTTCAGAAAGGCTTTGTCCACAAAAGCAAGGTAATGAGGAAGAAGTCAATGTGTGAACACCTAGCTCAATAATTGCCTGTATGGACTAAAAGACCCAAAAAGAGAGTTATTTAATATGCTATATGTTTCCATATACCTTGCACCATTCTCTTTTTTTTTTTTTTTCAAAACGTTAGTTCTTGATGCTGAGAACAGATCTTTATGCAGACACAAAAGGTTTAGATGTGGCCTGTACCATAATCTGCTGGAGAAGGTTATAAAAATCCAGGCAGCTCTATTTGTGCTTGATGAAACCTGAGGTACTGATTCTGTCTCACACCATGCCATCAGCCCTACAGCTGAACATCAGTTCTCTGGGAGCTATCCAGTGGTCTTTACTAAGAGCTGGAATACAGGCATCTGTTTGTTTAAAGTATAAGAGCACAGTGTGCATTCAGAAGCTCCATTCTTTAACACATGGAAAGACATGTGATTGTAGTGATACTGCTACATGCATTTTTCTTCCTATGAAACAGTACCTTTAAGAAGCATTAAAGGTCAGTGCCAGGAAACAGATCGTTATCAGTGGCACTCATGGAGCATATACAGCAGAAGATGATTGCCTGTTTATGTAGACTCTCTCTTCATAGTTCTTCAGTTGTCATAGGCTTATTCAGTTCTACACATTTGAATAAGTAAATTACATTTTGAGTTTTGGTCTATTTTCTTCTATTTTAGCTGGTATATTCTGACAAGATAACTGTAAAAGAAAGCATAACTTACTTAGTTGTTTCTATTTTCCTGAAGAGTAAGGGAAAAAATAAAATAAGAGCCTACTAGTTAAGTGTTTTTCTAGCCTACTATAAGCAATAATCAGTTAAAACTACTATCTCAAGGCATCAGTAGACAGCTGCAGACTTTACAATGGAAATGATGCTGGAGTTTCATTAACAGAACATGTGAATGCAAAAAAGCATTCATTTACAAATAAATTGTAAATGAATGAGCAACAAACAACAGTGATGTTAATTGATCTGCAGCCGTTAATTTTCTGCTTCTATTCAGAAATATAACCAATGAGAAACTTATTGCTGAAAATCTTTTACTGAGATTAAGTCTTGCAGTGAAATTGAGACAATATTTTCTTACTGATCTTTATCATGCAAACTGTAGAAGTATATAATCACAAGAAGCACATAATTTCATTTTTCCCACAAACTTTAGGTCTTTGCAAATTACTTTGAGTTAGAATTAATGAGTGCAGCTACGGGCATCTAAACCTCAATGCTCTGTTAAATAACCAATTTGCTGTAGTAGGAAGACAGTGGACCATCCCCAGATAATGAAAATCAACACAGTCCCATTGGTTTTAATATGACAGAGAATTACAGTCAGGTGGAGGGAGCTTGGCTCATTTGTGCAGGTTAACTTTCAGCAGGCTTATTTGCTGACAAGAATACTACAAAAATAATGCTGACTGTTACAAGCAGTACTTCCCAGATAATTCTACTGTGTATTGTCCTTGTCTATGTTATCTCCCTTTTTGTTAGACAATTGAAAACCAAACCAGTAGTGAATATGAAACTGCACTTAGTGCAACCTTATGAAATCAAAAATACTGTCCCAATGAATAGAAATAAAAATATTTCTTTTTTACATTTGTTTGGAGTGAGCATAAGGTTTTCACACATTCATTAAATTTTTTCTAAATCTCTTCCTAGTGTCATATGTTGTGTCAGATATGGGAAGTCCCATTGTATCTAAGACATATCTCAGACATGTAGCAATATGATTCATTTTTCTAAGAAATCGTGCATATACTGTACTGTACTCTACTGCAAGATTTAACTATGGATTAATTTTAATTAAAGGAATATTAATTAGTCACTTTTCTTATTGGAAATAACTTTCTTATCTTCATCAAGCAGACTGCATGATTCTTAGTAAGTACTTCAATTACTTTCTGAGAGTAGGACTCATATTTTTATCAAGTACTTAATTTTTTCTTGCAAATAAGGTAAATCCTAAATTCTACTTTCATTTTGAGAGAATACATATACCTTTCTTGAAAGCTGGACCAACTATAAATCCATGTATAGGAAAGATAAATAAAGCAAAGAAAAAGATTTTTATCAGAAGTTTTGATAACCTGATTAAAGAAAGAAAAATTTAATTAAATAAAATATTGATACTGCTTTTCTTTAAAGTATCAAATTTTCACAGTAAATCTTACAAATGCTATAAACAATTTAAGCAAAATAAATAATTTTAGTCATACATACTCCATAATATGTTCTATTCATCTAAGGTTTTAGGCATGTACTTGAATGTGTGTTATAATTCTAACAATTTCTGAACAATTCCTCCATGTTTTTGTTATTCTGGAATGATACCAATGAGCTGAAGTATGGCTGAGAAATGAAATTGGCCCGTAGCTGCTTCTGCAAAGTAAAGTGCAGAAAATTTACTCTGTATTTGTAGTTCAAAAGTTCACCTTCAGCAGGGAAACATATAGGTAATTGGAGTCTTTATTGCTTTCACCAAACACAGTCCAGTGCCTAGAGAGATCTGCAGTTTCAAAATGATGCAATACAGGTGACAAATGACTGCCTACAGAGAAATGAGTGAGACCTAAAAGATTGTTGCAGATAGGTATAAAATGAAAATAAGTAGCACTTGTCTAAGAGTTTGAAATAGCTGCAAAATAGCAAACATCACTTTTGCCTCTTGAAAATATATGTGAGGTTTGAAAGCAGTATTTCAGAGAAACAGTTGACTGGCAAAGGTACAAAATTGGGTAGAGCTTCCAGAAAGCAGAAAGTATGTTGTTGAGCCTGGGATCATTAGTTTTACTTATGAGTGACTGTTGATGAAATCTGACTTTCTCAGCAGCTTAAGGTGAAGGAACTAAGGTGTGGTCTAATCCTTGAGACAGCCATGGTATTAGAGATAGCTTTGTGTTGTGAGCAAATACAGTGAGCACACCGCTTTGATTGCCACGATGCAGTTTCAGATGGACCATGTAAAACTCTGAACTATAGAGTAGGAAATTGTCTAACATGGTGTTACAATGGCTGTCAGTGAGGTCTGGAGGTGGAGAGTGTCTCTGCACAGGCAGAGTTCACAGAAATTAAGGTGTTCATCACCAACAGTGCTGTGCACCTGTCATGCTATGCCACGCTCTCATCTATCCACCTGCCAATGCAATGTTAGGGAAATTTATCCTCCTCTGACTATACTGTAGGGAGATACTAATCAAGAAGTGATATATGTTTTGTTCTTATTGTAGATGCACTTTGGGCTACCGAAGTAAATGGGAATTTTGCTACTGATTTAAAGTTAGCAGTGTAAAAGCCAAACAAACCTGAAGTAAAACAAAACCCAGATTAAGGTAGATGATTCTGTCAATTTATATTATCTCCTCTCCTGCCCTTTCAGATCAAATCAGTTTCAAGGGCAAAGATAGTATATATCTAACACATTTTATCCCTCATAAAACACCTTGAAATTGAAGACATAAGAGGTCAGATTATTGTTTGGAATAAACTGCCATAGCTCCAATAAATTATACTGTTCAGGATATGCCCATTGATGTTAAAGAAGTTACAGTAATTTATATTTAGTAAGAATCAAATCTTCCATGTTTCAATAAACTGAATCTTTATTTTTCCCTTTGCTGAAGTGGTTTCCATGAAAAATTTTCTTCCAGTGTTATGAATTAAAAGACCTGCTGAATAATACATACTATCACATGGCATTTAGTTCCAGGTCTAGAAAAAAGAAAAAAATTACTGGCACAAGATTAATTTTTTCTTTAAATTCATGTTATTCCATGGATAGACACAAAGCCTTTTGACTGAAGCAAATAAATTGTGCACTGGGTAATATGGATTAGCTCATGTTTTGGAGGTGAAAATACTTTTTAAGGAGATATCTTACCAAGCTAATATATGATGTTTTTAAAATTATATTTAAAGAGTAATCACTGACATATTTGCAAAGCAAATAGAAAAGAGTTCAGTGCAAGGAAAGCCTCTTAGCTATTTATTGACAAGAGAAAATGAACTAACAGCTGTTGTCTCCAGTGTCAATGTTTTTCTCAGAGCCCACTGAAATAAGCAATATTCTCTCTTGGCTTTACTGCACTGTAGACCATGTCCATCATGACAGATTTTTAATATGCAATCACATATTACTTGCTCTAAGAAATAGAATGTTGAAGCCCCTCACAAACTTTCTGAGTTAGCTTAAAATATTTTATGAAAATTCTGTAATATATATGGGTTCAATGGATTAAGATTTTTTTGGTCCTATGGAAAATCTGTGACATTTTTGTCATGCCAATAGCTTGTAAAATGTTTTCATTTGCAGCAGTAGAAATTGATGCTGGTGTATTATATACCAAGACTAAAGGACATGACTGAAATGTTTCTGATTAGGGAGAAAAAAGAAGTTATTTTTATTATTTTTATAATCCACATATAATGATACAAACCCCTATTTTAAATTTTTACCACTACCTTAGATGAGGTCTCACAACTGTCAAAAGGTATGAAGAAAAGCAAGGGAGGCTGCTGCAAGTGATGATGTTAATATCATAACTGTGGCATTCTGTCCTTTAAACACTATCCTTTGCCAAAACACAGTGCTAACCTTTTACTTGTGGAAGGAATATCTGCAGATACATTTTGAAACCAAAGCTTTATTTCTAATTTATTAATATTATTAATATTAATAATTAAAATTAATATTACTGATAAATAATTAATATTTATTTATTAATTTTATGTTGAAGTGACACTTTTTTTGCAAAAAATTATGGAGTCCTTTATCAGAATTAGTCTGAACACATGCATTGAAGCCATTTAATGTGTCACAGTATTTTAAGTCAAATAGGATAGCTCCATTCACTTCATAATGCAGACTGTTTTATCACACAGTTACTGAGCCATTTATTCTGAAAATGGAACAGTGTTTATTCCAGCTTTAACTGAAGTTGATAAATGTATAAGAATTGATGTTAAGGAGTACCAAGTCCCATGAGTCGAACATAACCCTTGGGAATTTCATTTTTGATCAGGCCTGATAAATCTCATTAATACTTGATATCTTCAAGGTCACAGATCAAATAAAAATCCTTGATGTACCTGATAATGTGTAAAGGATATTTATATTATCTCTTACTGTATATTATCAGCTAGCTGATTAGTGTACAAAAAACTTTGTTTCTCCAAAAAAACCCACAAACCCTATTAACCTTTGCAACATAGTGGGAAATCTATACATTAAAATCTAACAAGCAAGAAATATAATTACAACCCATGAACACACTTCATTTTTTAGTGTTGTCTAGATGGATTTAGGGTTCTGCTTTGGGTATATTTCAGAGGAAAATCTCCCTGACCAAGTAAAAAAGAAATGCTGTCTAACCTTCCCTTCTGTGAGCAGTTAATAAAAGGCAACATGATGAAATTTTTTTGATAATAAAACTACTACCTCCTGCTCAGAAATTCTTAATTGAATGAATATTTAAAAATGAGAGTAGATACACTAATGCAAAGCCCTAGGGGATCTCATATCACAATGAAAAAGATCAGCTATGAAATCTGATTCCAGTATTGTGGAAGCAGTGGAAGTCAAAACTGCATGTGTGCATTTCAGGCAAGGATCACAGCCAGTTCTAAATACCATGAGCTCTAACGGCTCCAATATGCAGAAAGATTTACAGGAATGTTTAGATATCCTTTAAGACTTCGTAATTTTTTCTATTGACTGGGAGGACTTAGCAAGGAAATCAATGAACAAAGAACTCAAGAGGACCAAATAAGCATGTAAGAGAAATGTGTCCAATAATGACAGACATATATAAGCATAGAAAATGTTGAGCTATTTGGTGAATGAAATGCTCATGAAATTGGTGATTACTGTAAGTGCAGCTTTTTCAGAGTAGGAGGATCTTTTTAGTTAATAATATTTCTTGTATTGATTTTTATCAGACAAAAGTGACAGAACATTTAGCCATGGTTGCTTATATCTTTCCGCATTTTTTGGATGAACTTGTTGATACGCTTGTGATAGACTTTGGAAGAAAAAGTGCTCTTTTAAAGATTATTGATGCAGACTTCTATTAATACTATCACATTGTCTTTTGAACAGAGAATCTATTAAATTGTCCATATTTTTTAAAGGAGGGATTGACATTATGTTGACCAGACTAGTTGTCACCATTTTTTGTTTTGTATGGTATTTTACCATCAGCCCACTTCAGCCTGCTAGCATCTCAAAATGATTCCTCAAAAAATTTTAGGTCTTGTTTCTAGTAGCAATAACAATTTGTTGTTGAATCTTACAAAGTTCTTACCACCAGAGCTATATCTTGTTTCAAAGATTTGAGCTGCTTTCAGGCCTTCCACACACTTTTCAAGGTATGTAAACAATACTTTTTCATCTAAGGATAGACTTGAATTCAAGGAAAACAAGGACCTAATCTCTAAAACAATACTGTCAAATTTAAGAAATGTAAGACAGCTCTTGGAAAATTTATGTAGTAAACAAATAATTTCTACTTGAAAAATGGAAGAATGAAATTTCTTTCAAATGTTGCAGCTTCTTTGCAATTTCCAAGGTTTTCTGAATGCATTGTAGCTCTTTGGAGGCAGTTTCCTTCATTTTCCAGATAAAGGTTCCTCTTTTGGTTCCTCTTTTGTTTAACCTATGCTTCTTCCTCCCATAAGACTGCAAATGCATCAATCGCAATTCAAATTATATTTTTAAGGCAGAGTGTGGGTGGCACTGGGCTCATTGATAAAATGATCAATTAATTTTTATTGTTACTGCATTTAAAAGCCTTGTCCAAGAATCAATGGTGTCAAATATGGTAAAAAGCACAGAGCAAAATGAAACCTGACATAAGACAAGAAACTACAGATTTTCAGAAACAGAAAGAAAAGCCCACTCAGGAAATTCTTGTTTTGTTAAAGGGGTATATTTCAGCAGAATAACAGGATAGCTATTACTAGTCCTTTTAGCAGACATTAGAGATATGAAAAATTTGTAGGACGTAGTTGAAAAAGTATTATACATGTGTATAGGTGATCATGCCAAATCTAAATGGCAGCCCAAGAAAAAGCAGAATGCATTCAAAAAGGGAAAAATCCTGTGGGAGATAAAAATAAGTGGCATGGCTATTCATAGTAATTAATGAAATATGGTCAATAGGCAGGGAAACAGGCAGGGAAGTCTCTTTCAAGTAAGCAAAATTAGCTCCAATTTGATAGAGAAGAGAAATAAATGCAAAGGATGAAAAATTATTGATGCGTAATTAGCAAAAGCCACTTAGCATTTGAATATCATTTCAATCTAAAGTCTTCATGTGTTTGTATTAAAAAGAAATTTCTCCATAACCATCGCCCTATGAAACAGTAGATTGTTAGAAGGAGTAGATTGTTAGAGGAGTTGGAAATTATATAGAACATGTCTATATGCAGAACAAGGAGGTTTGGTTCTAAGCTTGCTGTATTATTAGCTGTTCCCAGAATACATAGTATTCACTCATTACTGAGTTAATTTAGATTAATATATTTCATTATGTCCTGGTCATAGAGAAATAGAATATTTGTAAGGGAGTGTAGCACTGGAAATAACATTATGCCAAATGTAGAGAAGGTAGTATTCATCTTAAAAATACCTGAATGTTTGAGAACATATGTCAGACTTCATATTCAAGTATTTGAAAAGTTGTTCAGTGATGTAAAACCTGAGAGTTTTAATAAAACTCTCTTTAATAAAAATATTAAAGTTTAAGCAAGACTCAAATCCTGTCACATATCGCCTGCTGCAGATGTACTAAATATATAATTGATTTGCAGAATGAAAATTAATTGTTTGTTGAGTTTGAGGAAGGCTAGATTTTTTTTCTCCTACAGAACAAATTGTACTGTCATACAAATTTATTGAGTGTAATTCAGTGGGTTTTTTTTAATCTATTTAATTCTGAATAATGAAGTGTAGGAATTATGACTATGCATCTTAGGGGAGTGAAGTATGTACAACTACCCTATTTTCACCAAAACCATGTTGTAATAGTAGAAAGATAAAAATGAAGAAAAAAAATAAACTGAAGGAGTAGTATGATTATATATATTCTTTAAAAATAGAAATGGTGATTGATATCAAGTTACATGTGCAAATGAAAAGAAGTGCTGCTAAGATAACAGTATAAAGACATATAGGAACAAGAAAAAAACTGGTTTAAGACTAAATATAGCACACAATTTTCTATATATTTGCAATTAATTCTTGCCATGGCAAGACATGTCAGAGGAAAAAATAAAGTAGAACTTTTTTGAAGTAAAAAGTGATGTGCTTTGTTGTTGTGCTGAATGGATATTTGCAAGAGACGGAGTTGTCATGGACTTTTGTGGGCTCAGAATACTCTGATTAAAGTGACTGATTTTTGGCAGCAAAGCCTGTATCATAGACTGCTCACATGCAGGAATAATGTAACAAATCCAGGAGTTTAGGTCTGCAAGTAAAAGGACTGGATGATCAGATGGACTTCAGTGAGGCTTTTTCACAATGTTTCACCAAATACTTTATATTGACATCTGCTTTTATAAGCAAACATGGTTAGAAAAGGTGAAAATAAGCAAATATAAGTTAAATATGTACAGTAACTGTTTTTACTGTTAGTGGAGAGAGAGCAAAAGGATTAATAACCACATTTTTTATCATCTTTTGGAAAATGTATTTACTGAAAGAACAGGCATATAGAAATGTTGTCACAAACAATTTAATCAGTAAGATAGAGAACAGGGTCTATTATCCACCTGTCCAAAGCCATGACATTGAGTCTCTGGGGAGTGGGGTTGAGGGAAGTGAAATATGTCAGATCTGTGAATGGCATCCTCTTCCACTACATGAAAACCTCTTCAGTGAAACGCACTGGAAATAGGATTGTTGAAGTGGTGCAAGTCTCATTCAGAGAAACTCTCCCTCATTGCTCTGATTGCTTCAAATTGCAATGAACTTTCATAGCTGTATTTCAACACTAGTCTGGAAGCTCAGCAATTGTAGCTGTGTATCAGTGATCTGCAATTTTTGCGACAAGGCTCTGAAAATTGAGAGTTACTAGCATGCCTGAATTTTGAGTCACTGTATGATAAGTCAGAAAGGAAATTGTCCATTTGAAAGCATCCAAGTCTTTTGATTTTGTGTGTTTTCCAAGGTTGTCTATTTCTTCAGAGTCTTTTTGACTTTTAAGTGTTGAATTTAGGGAAAATGGTACACTATACATAAGAGAAAAGAAATAACAGTTAAGGCTCAACATGATGGCCAATTTAGATTGGGCACCAGGGCCAGGATTTACAATGTCTGCCTGTGGAAATAAGCATGTGAACTAGTCACGGCAGGTTCATTTTACAGTCTATGGAAAGAAACAGGTACTTTCAGAATGCAGCATGTCTCATTCCAAAATAAAAATATTAAACACAGAGGATGATTCTTTGTTCTAACAGCACCTATTATCCACCATTTGCTGCAATGACAGCTGTGCACAGCTAATTCGAGAGTAGAAGATAAAAGCTGGCTGACATGAACTGAATATTGAGCTTCTGACTAAAAAGTTTACTCAAAAAACCTTACTGGTATCTACTCTCCACATTTAACAACTGTTTGCATGTGTATATTTTTTAAAAATTTCAGTTAAACCCTACAATCATCATACAAAGTGATTTTTTAAGATATTTAAAGTGTTTGTCTTCTATCAAATTTTGTCTATAATGTTAGGTATAATAAATTTATCTCCAATGAAGACAATTATTAATGAAGATCAATTTGTCTCTTACTTTTAGTTGAGCCATACCACTGTTACAATGTACTTTGGCAGACTTAGACCTAGAGGTAGTCTCAGCATTTTTGCAAAACTTAAAATATAAGATTCCTTTATTAACCATCAGTATTGTGGTGCATCCAAGATTTGGTTCATAACTACAGCGTGACAGTCTGTGCCCTCATTGTCAAATCTATGATTAAACTGTGTTTAATCATAAATGTGGTAAATGTGACAATGAGCTGGAAAGCAAGTTTCCTGGTGGACACAAAGATGAATGTAAGCCAGCAACATCCCCTTGCCATAAGGAAGGTAAATGGTGTTCTAGGACACATCAGCACAGTATTGACACGGACTGAGAAAGGTGATCTCACCCTTTTGGTCATCACTGGTGAGGCCACACTGGAGTATTCTGTCCAGTTTTGGGCTCCTCAATATGAGATAGGCCACACACACTGGAGAGAGTCCAATGAGAAACCTGAGGATATTGAAGGGACTGAAGCATCTCTTCTAAAGCAAAAGGCTAAGAGATCTGAGATAATTCACCCTGAAGAAATGAAGGCTTCAGTTGCATCTAATCAGTATACTTGCATAGCCTAGGAATAAGAGCGAGTAAGTAAAGACAAAGTCAGGCTCTTTTCAGTGTGCTTGATGCCTTGTGAAGGCTGACCTAGAACAGAGACTAGATGGAGTTAAAGAATAAAGTAGGTATGTATTAGGAGGCCTCAACAGATCCTTGGGCAGCACAAGAGCCCAGCCAGGGTTACACCCCAGGTGAAACCAAAATGTTCTCAAAAAATGGACAACCGGTCACAAGGTCTCCTACTTTTGTAAGTTTTGGTCCATTAGCATACTGAAGATAATTCTCCAATTACAGCTCTGGCCCATGAAGTCCCATCCTTCTTGTTTTTCTCTCTTCAGTCCACCCTTGTTTATGCTTTTGGGTCTGACATCTGGATCAGCTGTCCTTGGGTCCCCAGATAGAGAAGGAATTGTTTATGTACCTATTCTGTGAGAGAGTTTACTATCCCCTTGTATAGCCCAGACCCACACACTAAAGCAGCACAGAATCTGAAAAATATAAAAGCTAAAACCTGAGACATCATGGTCAATCTCAGAGCAAGAGGCAATGGGCACAATCATCAACACAAGATTTTCCTTCTAAGCATCACTTTGCCGCAGTGAGGGTGACAGAGCACTAGATTACATTGCCCAGAGGCATTGTGGACTCAGTCTTTGGAGATATCCAAAAGCTATCTGAACATGGTCTTGGAAATTAGCTCCAAGTGACTCTGCTTGAGCAGAGGGTTGGATCAGAAAACTGCAAAATCCCTTCTCAGAACAGTCTTTCTGAGATTCTGTGAAATATATTTTAAAAGACCTTGAAAAATTATTTTTGAAATAATAATATCAATAGATGACAACAATTTAATTTTATTATTTTTACTCTATTAATTGCAGTGATAATGCATGGTAACACCACAATTTAAATTAAATACCTGAATTTAAATTAAAAAGATAGTCTTTGAAACATCAAATACATAGAAGGAAATGGTCCTGAGGTTTGTACTGCCTTATTTTTGACACATGGGACAATCTTCAGCTAGAAAGGACACTGTTATTTCAATTAATGTATTCCAAACTAGATTAATAAAGTTTTTTCTAACCTTTCCCAACTGTTACTGAATAGCAAAAACTATGAGTTATAGGTCCCAGAAAGGTTCTCTGTCTGGGGTTCTAGAGGATAACTGTCCTTTTTTTTTATTGGAAGTAACCTTAAAGATCATCCAGACACAACCCTCCTTGCCATGGGCAGAGACATTTCTCACTAAACCAAGTTACTCAAGACCCCATCCAGCCTGGCTTTGAATACTGCCAGGGATAGGGCATCCACAACTTCTCTGGACAAGCTATTCTGTCACTCGTCACCTTCACTGACAATAATTTCTTTATTATTGCTAATCTAAACCTATTCCCTTTCAGTTTAAAGACATTTCACCTTGTCCAATCACTACAGTTCCTGATGAAGAGTCCCTTTCCAGCATCCCTCTAGGCTCCTGTCAGACAGTGGAAGGTTGCTGTGCAACCTTTTCCTCTCCAGGCAGAACAGCCCCAAATTTCTCAGCCTGTCTTTGTAGGGGAGTTTCTTCAGCCCCCTAACTAGCCTCGTGGACTCCTCTCAATTTGCTCTGATGGTTCCCTGTCCTTCTGATGATGGAAGTCCCAGAGCTGATGCAGCTCTGCAGATGAGGTCTCAGAGCAGGGCAGAGGGGCAGAATCCCCTCCCTGGCCCTGCTGCCCACGCTGCTTTGGATGCAGCCTAGGAGACGTTCGTCTTTCTGGGCTGTGGGTGCTCGTTGCCTATTAATGTTGAGCATTTTGTCAACCCTCAAATCCCAGTCCTTCTCTGCAGAATTTTTCTCAAACACTTCTCGGCCAAGCCACATGTGTTACTCATGGAGAAAGTGGTGCTACAGTTTTCAAAAGGCAGACAAGTGTCAGGCTTGTAGGAGGAGTTCCCACTGCTATGACTGTTCAGCTAGTACACCAAGGACTGCTCTTTTCTGTGTCTGTCTCTCAGCAAGCAATGGGACAAGTTTTTATCTGGGAACATGCACTCTGAAAGAGGCTTCCTTGTTGGGGAAGAGACACAATTTTTTATAATGAATTTCTGTATTGACTTAGAAATGTTAATAAAGGTAGAGTTGCTTTACTTAAGATCGTTTACGTACATCTAGTCTTAAGGAAATCCTTTGAATCCTTTGATTTATCAGTTTTATTCATAGTCACATGAAACATATTGAAAGTTAGGAATGTTTGAGTTAAAAGGAAAAGGAAGACTACTGTGGTCTTTTTCCCACACTTTTTTGATGTAAACAACAATTATATTCTATGCATAATACAAAAGTAATGACTAGGAAAAAAGCAGCATCATTCATTGGACTTAAATCATTAAAGAATTCCTCAGACTGTTCCTTTCAGCATGTCGGAGTTCCTTTGGGCAGCAATGATATTACAAATTTATCTTTTACACAGCAATAAAATGATAGGAAAGTTTTTTCTGTTTGTCCTAGGTCCAGTAAGATTAGGTTAATGTTTCTGGTCAAATTATTTGTAATTTAACAAATAGTTCCAGAAAGGATTTTCTTAACCATATTTTTTAAAATTCAGTGAAGGAATTATGACTATGCATCTTAAGGGAATGAAATTTGTACAACTATCTGATTTTCACCTAAACTATGTTGTAGAAGTAGAAAGATTAAAATTAAGAAGAATATAAGCTCAAGAAGTAGTCTGAATATATATATATATTTATAAAAATATAAATTGTGTCGTGATTGATGTCAAGCTACATGTGCAAATGAAAAAAAGTGCTGTTAGGTACCATAGTCTTACAAGAATATTAAAATAAGCAGAAAGAATGTCATGGGGTAACAGTGGTCTGAGATCCTTTAGGCAAATCTGAGTGAGAGACCAAACTTGTCCTCTGTAGGTCCAGACAAGAGAAAGAAGAGAAAAATAAGTGTTTCTATTCAGTCCCCCCTATAAAGTTCTGGTTTTTTTCTCCAACAGGCATGTTGCTCAGGGCCTGTGTAGCAGGGGCCCAAATGTCAGAAACAAATTAATGTCTGCAAACCCTCTTTCACAAACCATTTATGATGGAAATTATCAGGAAACCAAGAAAGAAGACAGTGAGGCCTATTTATTTTCAAATCCAATTGTAAGCAAAAAACTCAGGGATGTTACTTATTACAAAGGCGTCAGTTTAGCACCTGTCATCAGCACAGTCTGCCCTGCCTTCAGCTGTCCCATCCACTTTGCATGTGATGTCTTCTCCCAGACACTTCCATCTCCCAGAGATGAGGCCTGAAAAACAGGGAGCTTATTTAGGCAAACCAGCAGAATTTATAAACATTGAAATACTCAACTATTAAATTGCAAACGATAAGAATATAAAGGTTAAAACAAAGTGTGAAGAATAAAATTTGAAACTAAGTAGAAATATTACCTGATGTAAACTAAGACAGGAAAAAAGAGGTTTATTTCTTTAACATTTTGAGATTTTTGTATAAGTGATTCATGCTAAGCTAAAGAGAGGCAGAATCCAATGCTAGATAAAATTTCTGGTAAATACGTATCATCTTGGTTTAAAGCTTTTAGATTGTATCTGATTTGGAGAAAATATATTGGAGCTTGATTAAGCTCTGTCTCATTTTCTAGCATGAAATATTTGAAAGTGTCTTAAAATTAAAACTGCTAAATAAAACTTTGGATTGACTAGCTACTTTTTTATTACAGTATTTTGTGTAAATGTCACATTAGGTCTAAAACTCCTGAACACTGGCAGAAATTATACATGTTCACTGCAGATATTAAACATTAAGAGTTTTTTTGGGGTCATGTGATGGCTGGAGTAGGAGATTGGAATTCTTGCAGGTATTAAGACAGATATGGGCAGGCATTGACACCAGTCATGAGTTTATCTCATGGAAAAGGTTTATTGCAGAATACTGAAAGAAAACATGTGAAATAGTTTTTCATTGAAAAGCGAGTTAGACACTGTAATTTTTTAAAATTTTTATGAAAGGGCATTTGTAACAAAGATCCTTGTTTTATGCCTGTGATAATGACTGACTTATTTTCGAAAGAAGTGTCTGCAGTAATGATTATCCACACTGAAGTCATCTTCAGGGTGGAAGATGAGCACTGTTTCCTGAGTGATACAGCTGAGCCTGGCTAAACCACAATTGCTTTTTATCTGAGTCTGCTTTAATTTCATTACATAAGTTGTTCTACTTGTTTCTCTGAACAACCCTGAAGGTCTGATTTTTACAGATATTGAGCATTTGAACCTCAAACTTTTTTTTTCAATTAGCAGCTTCTTTTTGCCCTGTCATTCCAAAGCAGCATTTTAAGAATTAAATATATGAAAGACAAAGGAGCTGGGTATGTTTTAGACAAGAATTAAAGTAATATTTTAAGGCAACCATCAAGCAAAAATGCTCAGATTCTTCTTCCTTGTGAAATGGAGGTATTTGGGGCTATTTTTATAATGTATTAAGATCTCATATGTTAGCCTTAGAGGATGTCAAATATATGAATTGCATAAAGAGATTGCAAGCACACTCTGCTCAAAAAAGTAAGAAAAATGAAGAGAAAAATAATTCCATTGATGTTTCCAGTGTAGTAATCATATTGGAAAAATACCTGTAATATTATAATAATTCTAATAATAACACACAAGAAAAAACCCTAAAAACCCCAAAAAACATTGCTTTTCAGTGGAGGTGTAATTAGATTAGTCTTCATCAAGACTGAATACATACAATGGATTACTATCAATACATTATCTTCTAATCTAACCATGTGAGATTTGTCTTTGTTCCCAAGAATACTTCAAGATCATGAGTTCAGTGGGGAGCAGAATGATGAACTGTGCTCATTCCACTCAAGGACATAATCTCTCATAAATGCAAGCAAATGGATTTCTTGTCAAGAATACCAAAACAAAAAAGTGCATTTAATTTCTTTTGGGGCTGACTATGACAAAGAAGGAAAAAAGGGGTTTGATAGTGGCCTGAAAAAAGACCTCAGAAGAGACTAAAACTAAAATGTTTATGCAAATCAACAGTTCTTGCATGATAAATGACTATCTATTTCTTGTATAAAAAAAATTACCTGATATATGCAGTAGTATACATAATAATAAGTATATAATACTTAATATATATAGTCTATAACTGTGGTAAGTCAGAACAAAAAAACTCTGAGTGTTTTTTTAACAGAAATAAACATAACTGATATATATATATATTCCAAATGAGATGGAAAAGTTTTTTAAAATCAGAATATAATTGCAGCTAAAATTTCTACATATTGTGAAATACTGTTTGGATTTTATTCTTTTGTTAATAGGGATCCGTAAAAAAATCAAAACCATATTTTTGCAATCTTGAGTCTCATTTAGTTGAATTCATTTTAGAGGAAGGAATTGCTGAAACTGCTGTAGTTGTGTTATCAATGAATTTGCCCTATTTTGTACTTACGTTGCAGCAGCTTCCTACTCAAACCTTCCCTGCACCTGAAGCTGTGTCAATCCAGTGAAGGTAAATGTACTCTCAGAGAGAATACGGAGAA
Source organism: Pheucticus melanocephalus (assembly GCA_013398405.1). Lineage (NCBI taxonomy): Eukaryota > Metazoa > Chordata > Aves > Passeriformes > Cardinalidae > Pheucticus > Pheucticus melanocephalus. The sequence goes on along the minus strand of VZSJ01000457.1, from coordinate 3,184,409 downwards.
TAACATTGCGTCCAACAGGTTAAATTTTATCCTAAAGCTCTGTTTGGGGGTCAACATGAGTAAATATTTAGACTTTACTAATGAAATTATTATTCGTGTTCACAGGAAAACAAATGAAAATGACATGAAGAAAACTGAGGTACTCCACAACTTTTCTTCCTCTGTTTTCATTGGTAATCACCTCTTTTTCAAGGCCACAAACCTTAGTCCAGGGACAGGGGGAAGAAGATTGGAAGAGAAGATCATGTTCAAGGCCACGCGAGGAACATGAGTATACACAAGTCCTTGTTGGGTTGTGTTTGTTAAGTTGTTCTGTTCTCCCCCTGCCTGAGTTGGTTAGTTCTGTTTCCCCCTAAGTTGTAAATGGTTCTGCCCTGGTTCTCCTTCCCCTCCCTGTTAAGTGTCAGTCACCCCGGTCCCCATGGTTACCAATGTTTCAAGTTATTCCCCTCCCCGGTTGCCCTGGAAACCCCATGTATCCTTCCCTCAGTCCCTCCTCAGGGCTCTGCCATCACTCCTTGCCTCCACCCTTCCCTCCAGAACCTTCTGCCTGGGGCTTGGAGTGATTGGTTCAGAGGCTGGGGCCCCTCCCTTAAGTTGTTTCCATTGGCCCTTCCTGGTTGTCAATCTCTTGTACCCCGCTCCCCCCTTGACTCCCATTGGCTTTTCCTTTTGGTTCCACCCTTCTGCCCACTCCCTTTATAATGTAACCCTGCCCTCGTTCTCTTCGGTCCTTGGCTCCCTTCGGTTCCTGTCTTCCCTGGAGCCCTCAATAAACTGGACTTGTCCTAAGCGAAGAGCGCTCTCCTTTATTCCTGCGGACAGAAGCTGTAAGGCGGCCACATCTCCTCCCAAGGCAGCAGTGCCACTTTCACGTGGGGTGCTGACCTTAGGCGCTGTGCCCGACAGCAGGGTCAGGAGTGTGCCCCACTGGCTGCCAGCGGTGCTGGCCAGCGTGCCAGGACGTAGCCATCCAACCGCCAACCGCTTCAAGTCCAAGGGACTCAGCACAGGTAGCGGAATTATGCAGATCATACCAAGCAGAGTGGTGCCCTTGATAATGCTTAGGAAAAGAGATGGCATGCAGAGGGACTTTGACAGGTTGGGAAGTGGGCCCACAAGGACTTTATGAGGTTCAACAAGGCAAGTTGCAAAGTCCTGCTCCTGAATGAGTCAATTCCTGTATCAGTACAAACAGAGGGATGCATTGCTTCAGAGTAGCTCTGCAGAGGAGCTACAGGTGGATGAAAAATTGGACATGAGATGGCAATGTCTGCAACTTAGAGGGACAACTATATTTGGGGCTTCATCAAAAGCAGCATGGCCAGCAGATTGAGGGAGGTGATTCTCTGCCTCTGCTTTTCTCTTGTGAGACCTCACTTGGAGTGCTCCATCCAGCTCAATGTAAGAATGGTGTGGACCTTTTAGAGAGCATCTAGAGGAGGATCACAAAAATTAGAAGAGGGCTGGAACACCTCTGCAGTGAAAAAAGTCTAGGGGCCCCCATTCTAACATTTCATCATTTAAAGAGGGATTTATAGGAAATATTGAGGGAGAATTTTTACTAGGACTTGTACTGACAAGACAAAAGGTAATGGTTTTATACTAAGAGTGGATTTAGTTTGGATAAAAGGAAGAGAATTTTTATGCTGAAGATGTTGATACACTGGAACAGCTTACTCAAACTTCCACAAAAGTGGATGTCCCCTCATTGGAGGTGTTCAAAGTCAGACTAAATAGGGCTTTTGGCAACTTGTTTTAGTGAAAGATGTTGCTGTTGTTGTTGTGTCAGAGGATTTGGACTGTATGATCATTAAGGATCCCTTCCAAACCAAAGCATTCTACAATTCCTTAGATGTTTAACACTTTAGTGACTTCACCATGAACAGTTAAACCTTTAATATAGGGGTATAATGTGTTGATATGTATACATAAATAATTTCATTTCCAAATTTTTTTTACTCGTCTATGTATTTTGAATTGATATTTTAATATTTCCTTCAAAATCACTGTAGTTATATGTGGTCTTCATTATTAAGTAAGAGCAGGTAATACTCTCTTTATTGGCAAGCAGCTTGCCGTGTCAAACGAGGGATCAATAATTTGCTTCCTTTTTTGATGCAGTTACTGGATATTTTAGTTACTGACAATGAATGAATTAACATTGTATGTGGTGTATATGTATATAATTTTTTTTTTTTTAATTTCATCCTCCATGTTATACCTCTTCTCTTTCCACAGTCTTTGGCTCAAAATGAAATGTCCTATTTCTGTTGCAAAAAGTAAGATGGAAAATTTACATCTCACACATAGCAGTCAACACAGTTCATTTCACTTAGAAAAAGGTTTAAATGCACTAAAAGAAAATGAAAATCCGTATCATGTGATTCTGATGTGATCTCAAGGGAATAATCCTTGCTGTTAAAATAACAGTTACTAAAAAATAAAGCACACACTGTGTGCACATGCAGAGCAAAAAAGGAGGCCTGTTATTTCAGTATCTTATGGATGTCAGAATTCTGATTGAATTGGTTCATGAAAGAAATCTTTTTACAAGATGAAACTTTATTCTATTTGTATATTTTCTTAATTATTTCACTTTTTAAAATCCTATGTCCTAATTCTAGGACATCTTGAAAACCATGATCTCAGCACATCATTCTAATTATGTGATCATTTGGCAATTTTTCAGAGTAAAAAGTCAGCTGCCTTCACAGACTAACACATACCTTTGCGCTATTTGTTCTGGCATTGTCATGGTTTTCTGGAAGATTAGATTAGTTTAGATCATGTTTCATAACTGTTCTGCGATATCATGCTTAATATAGAGAAACCAGCTACTGATTATCACATCCACCTTGGCTTTGTCTCCATTTACTGAGCAGTAGATTCAACTGCATGTCACTCCACATCATGAATGTGAATTCCAGAATCTCAACAGCTTCTGCAAATCTTGAGTGCTTGAAGCTCACTGCACTACACTGCCTGCAGATGTCAGGGACATGAAGATTTGTGACACAGATGATTCCTGCCATGGTTTGAAGAACCTTGTCCACCTCCACACCCTGGTTGAGTGGACACCATCCTACCATGGCCATCCTTACTGACCTGATTATATGAACTCTCACTGCCTTTTGTGGATGTCAAAGAGAAGAGCCAGGCATTCAAGATGCTCCTTAATAGTAAGGCAGTTTCTTTCCTTATTCTGTTTCTCTTGAAGAACTTGTACCTCTACATAACTGAGGGCAGTTTTGTTAGCTGTTTACCATACCTTGGATTTTCAAAGAACATCCCTGTTTTGTGGCTGGAGTTGTAGCTATGTCTGTTTTTTCCCAGGTTGCATATATTTGTGGGCATGTATTTGAAACTGGTTGCCTTCAACCCTGTTTCATCGTTCTTTGGGTCTTTCTCGTTGCCATTGTTCTTCACCATCTGTTTTCCACCCTTTTCTGCTGTTTACTTCTTTACTTGGCTCTGGTTTAGAATCTCTTTCCTCCATTTCCTAGTGTAAAACTCTTCCAACAAGGCTGGCCTGCCTTTTGAAAAAACTCCTCTTAGCCCACTTTGCCAGAGCTGTTACATCTCTCTGGGACAGTGCATGATTCTCAAAGGTGGTGTGATCATAAAAGCCAAAACCTTGATGTTTACACCGGCTTGGATGACAACACCAGTCCATTACAATCATATACTGGTAAGAATTATGCATTCCCTTCAGGTGCTCTCAGGACACTGAACCTAGCAGGATCTGAGTGACATAAGGCTTACCTGGAAGCACATCAGACGTAGCTGAGACCAAACCCTTTAAGAGGTACTGTGTGATGGTACTCGGAGTCTTCATTTACCTGGGGTAAAAGTACCTGATTTTCTGATGTGAATTATTCACCTAGCAAGTTATACCACTTCCTGAAGACTTGGATCTGGGGTGCTTGTGGTTCTGTTGATTATTTTCCAGGCTGGCTTTATTCCTATGGAAAAAATGGCATTAATTTTTAATATGTATTTTCTTTAAAAAGAAGCAGAATCTCAAAATGGGTCAAACATACTTGTAGGTGAGAATGAGGTCTACCAATGCACCATTAATTGCCTGAAATGGTATTTCTGATAATGTTTTCCATTTTTATCCTTGAAAATTCCCCTTTCAACACAAAACTGAAATGACCTGAAATGAAAACCCATTTAAATTGTGAATGAAAAGGAGGTGAGGTTTTGGTTCTGCTGCATCTCACATGTTGGCAGAGGCATTTACAGCTGGAGTTTAAGCAGACAGAAGGTCAGAAAAGTGACACAAATATTCCTAAAAACTCTACTTAGCTTGTCTACTCAGCTTGAAAAATGTGTTTGATTGAAAAAAATATATCTAATAATCTAATAGCTTGACAATTTTCACCCAGTGATGATGTAGATTGTATGAAGCATTACTACAAAGAAAAGCATCATTATATCACATAGTCTTATTTAAAAATATAAGGTCTGAGGATAAGAGTTGAAGGTGAAACACCTTTCCTAAAAATTGACCAAATTATGAGATATTCTAGCTTTTGTTCTTAACCTCCAAGTCTGTTATTTGAGTACATCTTCCAAGATGATAAATCTACATCTCTGGAAGAAAATTAGTTACTCCATGACAACGGGGTTGATCTAAAGATCAAGGAAATGCTCTTCAATAGAAGCAGATCAGTTTTATATTGTTGATTATGAAGCTAGGAAAAATTATATTTTAATGAAGTTGTTATCATCCACATTATGTAATGGATGAAGGTGCCATTAAGGATATCTTACCTATGTAGTGTTCTGGGAGTACATCTTTGTGTCAAAAAACCCTGTTAGTGAATCACAGAAGAAACAAGAAGAATTTAGGGAGTGTATAATATGAGCTGAAAGTAAGTTTATATGAGTATCTTAAAAAACCATGAACTGTCTTCCTTTTTAATAATATTTTTCTTAGTGTTGCCAGATATTAGGAAGAAAAGAAGCAGGAAAACCTGTAAGACCATACTGTTAAAGCAAGAACATCTTGTAATTGTAAATTAAACAACATTTATTTGTAATTTTTTTCACAGGACTGTTTAATTGGAAGGTATTTCCATGTAAAATTAGCTACAAAGGCTCTTTAATTTAGAACATGAAGACATATCATGGTTCTGTGGCCAAAATTTGAAGATTAAGTTTGAATAAGGAAAAAAGTTTAGGCAACACCAATACTACTCCTCCAACACATCCTCTCTGAGGTACCATGTCCATGTGTTACCCATGCCAGAGCAAGCTAGGGTAAGGAGACCCCTGATGGACCAAAGGGACATGAGACCCTGTCCGAGGGTAAAAGAAGCTTTTAGACACACAGAGTCACTGCCTGTGCTGCCTGCCACCTAAACTGCAGGCATAACCTGCAGACAAATTGCAGAAAGTTTTATAAATGGAGGAGAGAAATGTTTCTGATCATGGTTTACTTTCCACACTTACTGAGTCAATGAGTGGAGGTTTGCATTGGCTCTCAGTATGTAAAATAAATTCTCCAACTCAACCTAAAACTGATGATAGAAGACACCCATTCAAATTCGCAACTCATTCTGAGATTGTTACAGGTAGGATTCTGTGAGGTACCAGAGTTATTGGCTGCTTTTGAGAAGTTGAAAAATTGTAAACTCTCTTATCATATCAAGCAGTCAATTTCTCCATTCAGGTCTCCCTTTGTCTCTTTCTGATTGGTCAGAAAAACATCCTGTCAAAAACCTCAATCAAAGTTGAAGTGTCTTGTATGAAGGATTTCTACCTCCACATAACACTTAATTTTCCACTTTAAAAAGTCTATTATAAAAGTATTCTGAAGTAGGTGTAATCATAGGCACAACTCTGGATAACAGGACCAAAGGTTCCTGTGATGAAACATGGCTTAAAGACAAAAAGGAGAGATTAATCTTAACTGACACATGTCAAATAAAAAATGTCTTGTAAAAGGCCATGGTACTGAAAACCTGTTGTCTTTAAATATGATTCTCACCACCGTAGAGAAATTATTGGTTGTAGAAAAAGAGAATATAAAAAAAAGGGAAAGGGAAAATAGAAAAAAAAGAGATAGAGAAACAAGAAAAAAGAAAAAAACCTGAGAAAAATGAGATAAAGAGGAAAGAAAGAAAGAAAGAAAGAAAAGAAAGAAGGAGAAAAGAATGAGCTATGAAAGGAGATACATAAGCTGAAGCTGGTAAATAGCAGTGAAAGGTCTCTGATGATGACATTAGCAGACCAGTTTGCTGAGTGACTGATCAAGTGACACGAAGTAATCCAGAACCACACTGTGAAACTATATAATGAATTAGTATGTGAATAAAGAGCATACTGTGCTTATCTCAAATCATAAGGAGATCATCAGTTTAAGGAAATAAAGTTCTGCTTTTATACAACTGTAAGTGAATAAAAGAAACAACTTCATACAATAAAGATATTCTCTAACAGAAAATAAAACCAACTATTTGAGAAAATTAAAAATGAGAGCCAAATAGCCTTCTTAACTACATCTAGTATGGCATCACAAAGCTTAAAATTTTATGAATGTTGCTTATGCATAAAGTATTTAAAATTCTTTATACATAATTTTTTATAATGAAAATAATTAACCTTATATTTTGAATAAATTCTGAGCTTGATATAAACATAATTTATTAAAATTATTGTTATTTTAATAGAAGTTTATGAGAAAAAAGCCAAACAAATGGAAGGTTGTTAATATGTAAAACAAGGTTGTGAAAAATAAAATACAACCTGAAAGTATTTGGATTTTTTAGGTCAATTGTTGACAACTAAATTTAAAAATAAGCAAAATCTTGGATTGTATGTATACTTACGGATCCTTAAGTGCAAGGGGGCAGTCAAACTTGACAATAGGTATTGGTAAATCATGTGAAATGTTATTCTACCAAATTTTTTTCTTGAAGTTTTGCTTCCTGTTAAGATGTTCTTATGTGTGGGTTAGTGCTATGCAGTGGAATGATGGGTTTGTTCTTTTTCAGCGTCACTCTTATGGTCTTTTATATTGTCTTTTAAAATTTTATTTTTAGTATGGGTATTGCTTTTTCCTTTTCTTTTTTAATTGCTTACAAGGTTCCTATTCTAAGCAAGAACACATTGTATGCAAAGTCTACAAGAGAGACTAAGCTCCTTATGGCTTTGCAAGTTTACAAGAGATTTACAGTTTGAATTGGTACTTTGTTTTCTGGCATCTATAGATTGAAAGAATGTAAAAGAAGTAATCTTCAAATATGACCATTAAGTTTTCTCTGTTGGTAGCTTCTTTTCATTTTATGAACAGAATAACAAAGACTAGGCACTGATCTTAGCTCTGAACATAGGTGATTTTTCAGTTCATGCTGCGCCAACATGACTGCAACCTGCATGGTCAAGGCAGTGACCCTCTATGGGTTACCTAATAGCAAACCATAGCATTCAGAAAATGGCTACTGCACACAAAAGCCTTTTATAGATTATTCAGTCCAGTGGCTTTGAAGTTGTACAGTGGGAATGGTCTCAGGAAGTTATGGATTGTCCCTGGACACAGCAGCAGTGACTGTCATGGCTTCTATAGCCTTCTTGAAAGAGAAGTAGACAATAATGCAGCAAACATCATAAATTATTTATCCATTTTCCATCCTCTTCTTTTCCCTATATATATTTCTAAAGATTTTTCTTTTCATTACATAAAGGTATTTGGATTCAACTGAGCTAAAGCACAGAATCTCCTATGTGTGATATTAGGAATGCTGGGTCTCTTTGCTTCCATCATAAGATGACCAAACATGGAAATTAAAGCAAAGCAAACATTCCTCCCTCCTCCTGCCCCTTGTGGAAAGGGGAGGATGAAGATGAAGATTCTGAATATATGCTAAAACCTGGTGCCTGATTATTGTTTCTCTCTCTTTGCTCTCTTCATTATCGGCAGCTCTTATACTGAGGTTGTGTCATCTGGTCTCCAGCAGCTGCAGGACAGGATGCTGGTGACAGCAAGTTTCAGGCAGTAAGAAAGAGGGTGACCTCTGCTGGAGGAGTCACCCTTGGCAGAATCCTGCTGCTCTGCTCCTGAGCATAGTCAAATTGTCTGCCTCGATAGGAAGGAGTTCAAAACACAAGGATGGAAAGGAGCAGCAGCCATATGAGGGAGTGATGAACAAGGTCAGCAAGCAAAGGTCCTGGGCTTGTGTGAAAAAAGGGAATACATAGTCAGCAAAGCTGAGCTTAAGCAGAGTATATCTCAATATTTACATGGAAGCAAGTGACTCATGGCATCATTACCAGGGAAACCCACAGAGCCTCTCTGTAAATCAGCATGCTGAGATGCCTTTTTGAAGGTCCTGTATGTGGCTGAAACACTGAGAATAAACATGAGGCGTTAGAGATCTGTGTGGAGTTGCAGGGCTATGACTTTGTTGGGACCACAGAAATGTGATGGGATTACAACCATTACTGGAGTACTCTAATGTATGCATACAGGGATTTTAGAAAGAACTTCCTAGAAACACACGGATCGGCAATTTTCCTTTATGTGAGAGAGCAGCTGGAGTGCAAGGAGCACTGTCTGGGGATGGATGATGAGTAAATGAGAGCTTTTGGGTAAGGACAAAGGAGTGGAAGAGTACATTATACATGGGGATGTCTGCCACAGACCGCTTGGTCAGGAACTAAAATAGTTGAGACCTTCTTCAGGCAGCTGGAAGCAGTTTCACATTCACAGGCCCTGATCCTCTCTGGGGATTGAACCAGATGAATATCTGTTGGATGGACGGCACAACAGACTGAAAGCAAGCCGGGAGGCTTCTGGAGAGAACCGATGACAACCTCCTGAGCCAAGTGATAGGGAATATGAAAAGAAGGTTTATTCTTTAGGACTGTGTAGTCACAAAAGAGGAGAGTCTTGTTAACCCCTTCACAAATAGAGAAACCCTTCTTCTATCTGTATCTCATCTTTTTTTTTCACATTTATCTCTGCCTTCTATTAAATAATTAGCTACTTTATCTTTGGATATAGCCATATTTTTTCTGTCAAGTGTGCAGAATTTTGGAAACAAACCAGCATCTCATGTGTGTGCCACAGAGTGCTTTTCCATCCTATTGACAACTTTACTTGACAAGTAAAGACAAGTAAAGACAAACTAAGGACAATTAAACCCAGACTGTGTATTGTCTAAATATTTCAGAGTCTGCTTTATTTTGTCACTGTGTTTAGCATGCCCCTTTGTTTACACTAATACAGAAACAGACTGCATATTTTTATGTCATTATATTTAAACAGAGAAAAAAATAGATATAATTAATGTTAACACTGAAATGCACAAATGTTAATTTTGTGTCATAATTAATGTTTTTCTACTCAAATTCCTTCACCAGCCTCTATGTGATGCTACACATACAAAACTCATTTCCATCAGTCCTGTTAAGGAAACAAGTTTATGTGTTAAGCTATACTCCAATTCAATTCTAAAAGAGATAAAAGTTATTTTGGGAATAGTAAAATACCTAACAGGATAAAAACTGAAGAGTTCAACTAATTTACCATATCTAAATGAAAAGCAGAAAACCTTTCTCCAGCCTGATAGCATCTAATTACTGAGTGCAGTTTCCCAGGGAACAGAAATACTGGATGTTGAATAGCTCTTTTGTTTAGTGGAGAAACAGATCAACAGATCAACAAGGAGAGGTGTTGAATAAAAACTTAGGCTGAATAAATGCTTTGCAAAGGACACTGTCATATTGGAAAATGCATTTGAGACAATGCAAAAGAAAGGGTTCAGTGTAGACGAAAAGCAATAAAATAAATAAAGGCTTTCATGGTCAAGGTGCAGGAATTTAAGACAATACTGAAAATTGCCAAAGTTGTAAAATTCCTAGGTGTCATATAATAATTCAGGAAAGGGATATCCCCTTGTTTTCAGGGTTATCCATAATCTTCTAGGAGCTTTCTCTTCTCTAGGCTCTACCTCTCTAGTTCCTTCAGCCTGTCTTCATAGGAGAGGGGCTCCAGCCCTCTGATCATCTTCAGTGGGCTTCAGTACAGGTATTTCCTGTGCTGGGACCCCAGAGCTGGATGCAGCCCTGCAGGTGGGGTCTCAGCAGAGCAGAGCAGAGGGGCAGAATCCCCTCCCTGGCCCTGCTGCCCACGCTGCTTTGGATGCAGCCCAGGACACGTTTGGCTTTCTGGGCTGTGAGTGCCCATGGCTGGGCCAGGTCCAGCCTCTCCTCCCCCAGCACCCCCAAGTCCTTCTTGGCAGGACTGCTCTTAATCCATTCATCCTGCAGCCTGTGTTGATACTGGGGATGGCCCTGATCCAGGTCAGCACCTTGCAATTGTCTTGGCTTGGAACCTCATAAAGTTCCCATGGGCCTGCTTCTGGAGTTTGTCAAGGTCCCTTTGCATGGCATCCTATCCTTGAGGCTTCTCAACTGCACCACTCAGCTTGGTGTCCACTACGATCTTGCTGTGGGTGCATTCAATCCCTTTGTATATGTCATTGATGGAGATATTAAATAATACAGGTTTCAATACAGACCTGTGAGGGACATCACTTGTCACTGATCCACATCTGTACATTGAACCATTGAGCTCTATATGCCACCACCCAACCAAACCCTCATCCACTGAACAGTCCACCCATCAAACAATTATCTCTCTGATTTAGAGATACACTGGAGAGGAAAGATGATCTGTCAATAAAGAGAATATAAGAAACTTAGTAAACTGTCCCTTTAGTACATGTCTTTCATGCAATGCAGCCTCTTTTCCCTCCTTTTTTGTTCTGTGATCATCATGGTTTACTTATATTCCAGGTTCTCAGCCTTAACTCCTATGTTGTTTGTGTCTTTTATTGTCTTGAAGGCTCTACCTTGTCATCAGAGAGAAACTGAGGATGGCTTGCTTTGTTGGTGGGGGTGCATCACTTTTTAAAATTTGTAGTAAATAATTCAGCCTCTTGATGAGGCTCTACAAGTTTGTGTGGTTTTATCATACAGAATGTGAGGATGAAAAGGTTGCAACACAGTCTAGCCTAGACGGATCATGCTCTACAATTGGTTTTGCATGAGGTATTTCACATCTTTGATAAGTGCTTACATGGTGTTTGCACTTCCAGTAAATCCAGTTCTCCATTTCCTCCTGCTCAACTGATACTGGAGCATAAATTTTCCTGGATGGATGCCTCCTAGCTGTTGTTTAGCTTGCAGTTCCTGTATCCAAGCTTCTAATGTCCAGTTAGGTTGACCACCCTGCTTCTTCATGTCATCCCTCAGTCACACAGGAAGAATCAGGGAATAATACACAGTGTATGTCATCAGTAGCCTCTCCCTTGAGTAGAGAAGGCTGACTCTCTATAGCTGAGACCTTGGCTAATGTTAATGGAGAACACCTCTCTTTGAACTGCTCAGACAACATTTGAATCAGTTTCTCTACAGTCAAGGTGCAAGGCCATTGTAAGGAAGTGAGATTCTCCTCATATTCTTGGAGTTCTTTGACCAATCTGTCCGTACATTCTGTGTCTATCCAGCTCATTCTTAGCAGTCTGTTGGCATATGACACCACCAAAGTTCTTATAAACTTTTGCCACATGGCCCAGACTTTGTCCAGGCTTTTGGATACCTGGTGGTCATTGGGAGTATTATAGAGCACCTCCACCTCGAGTAATTCCCTCAGGTACTGGATACCTTCCTCAATATTAGTTAATTTCCTTTAGGAATTTGCAGGATCTTCCTTGGAGGGATATCTGCCCTTCACACTTGACAAATAGCTGAGAAGTCATTCTGTTTTCTCAATCTTCATTCTCTTTTCTCAATCTCTTTGTCAATGTCTTTATCCCTAGCAAGGGATTCTAGCTGCCAGGCTTTTTTACCCTTTAGTTCTTGACTATTGACCCCAATATCACAGCTTTGGAATAGTCAGCTCAGAATTTGCTTGCCTAGTTCACAGCTTAAATATTTTCTCATGTTTCAAAGCTCACTTAAGAGCAGGGATTGGGTGATTCTTTACTTAATATTCTGCCCTTGTTCAGGAATGAAGATCCAAATAACTGGGGGGGGGGAGCTTTCCAGATACGTGCCCATATTCTCTGAGATATCCTCCCGCCCATACCCACACTGCCAGGGGGGTAGGTCATATTCCTAAGTAGCATGTTAACCTTTAAAAATCCAAACCAATATTACTAAGAAACGCCAATAAAAGTATTTTGACTACCCAAGGATTTTATGGATGCTTAGAGTTTATTGTAATGAGTGTTGTTAATTGTATCCATCAGATGATCATTGAAATACAGTAATGACTTCAGTATAGAGCCAAAATACCAAATACCAATAAACTCAAAACCAGAGTTTTAGCAATGAATCTCCCAGGCATAGCATCACTAGGCTCCGTAGTGCACAGGAAACTGCAAATGAAAATCTTTTTATATAGATTAAAAAAAAAAAAGAGTACAACAAACCAGACAGGCTAATATCAAGAACAGATGAATCAATGTCATTACAAACAAGTGTTTACAGATATAAATCCCCTCCCACTCACTCTAGTAAAATCTGTTATTATTTCAAACCCTCTGTGCCCTATACTGGGCACCAAAATAAGTGCAGTTTAATCCTGGCTGACAGCTAAGCACCACAAAGCTGCTCACCCACTCCTCTCCACCCCAGCAGGATAAGGGGAATAACTGGAAGGGTAAAAGTGAGAAATGAAGTCACAAGTTTAGGCAACTGCACTTAAGAAGTAAATTTTAAATACACACATGGAATTTATGTCCCAAACCTACAATCTAAAAGGCCAAGTATAACAAAGCAGAAGGATAGATAAATGGAACGAAGAGGACTTAATATGAACATGAATTGCAATATGCCAAATATAAGATGACAAATAAAACTCTCCTTAGGAACCTAAATGCCACAAATATTCATGTGCCATGCAAGTAAACAAAATAGGGTATGAAAATTAGTGTCTCTGATACCAAGAAAAATATGTCTGACATAACTGAAGGGCCTAGAATGGCAGTTAAGAATGAAATGTATTTGCTCTTTAAAGAAATGTGTAATAAAAGTTAAAAACTACACAAGACAAAAAGCCAGATCTTGACACTGTGGCACATCACCCATCTTGAAAGCTGTGCAGTACAGAATAAGTTATCTAGAATTATTTTAGTACTCTGTGGGTTGGTAGTCATCTAAGATACTAATGTATCTAATATTGTTCATGGGGATATTACAATGTTTTATTATTTACTGCCTATAAATTTTATTAAAGACTTGTAGCAAGAAGATATGACAGAAATAAAAAAGTACTATTTTAAAATGAGTTAGAATTTTGTGTACCATGGAAGTTTACTCTGTAGAATTTTTAATATCTGTATAATTTCTTATTGCTGTGAAACCAGAATGTATTTTACAATCAACAAGCCCATTTACATCACAGTAATTAAATAAATATATGTTGTATTCAGTGTTACACTGAATTACTATCGATTTTATATTACAGTATTGTCTTTGATTCTCTGGCTTTCAATGAAGACAGCTATAGCATAAAAAAAAGAGTCAAGATGTTCTTTTACTGCAGATTTTTTATTGGGCAGTTTAAGATAATATTATTTTATAATACTCAGGACTTAAGCCCTTATCACCAATTAGAAAATAATACAGCTTTGATTATATATCACTATAGAGCTGCAGCTGTTTCCTAGAGTTAAAATATTTATTTTCAATATTTAGATTAAAAGTGAGAAGAAGCACCAGCAAATTGCTCCAACATAAAGGGTATAAAAAATACAAATTTAATACTTAGTACAGGTTTGTTGTGATCATTTAAAGTGTGCCAGAACATGAAATGTACAAATGCTTAATTTGACTTCAAATTTGTTTTAAGTTTTTAATAACAAACTCTAAAGAAAGCTGTTAATGTCCAGTTCTTGTCAAATGGAGTTTTCTGGAGTTTCACACTTTACAGTGGTTAAAGGAATTGCATATGCTTCATTTACAGCTAGAATTTAAGAAGTGACAAATTCTAACCACATTTTCCTCATCACAAAGAATGCATTATAATTCCAAAGAGAAAAACTTATGTTTTCAATGAAACTCTACTTCTAAGCAACCACCAACAGATAGTGGAAAAAGAAATAAAATAAAGGGTATGCAAAATTTTGTTTCAAGTGAAAGATTTAAGCTTTGCATGATTTTACTTCTATGATTTTTTTATTCTTATCTATTACATCCAACAACTTTCTGGCACCTACCAAAATTTCTTCCATGCATATGCTTTCCTTCCTTTTAACCAGGGATTTTTTTTCTTTAGTTTCAGAGTGCCCTGAATTCACAATTTCTGTTTGGGGGACTTTTGAAATGTAAGACATCGAAAAAAATAAAGACGAAACAAAAAAATTACCCAACGAAAAGAAAAATATGCAGTCATTCCTAAAATAATTCTGTGTAAACTTCACCACTGAATATCTCATCTAAAATCCTTCTCCAAAATAAATACAGAAAACTTTTAAAACTATTTCTATTTGAATATTTCTAATTTCATGCTCCTCTTCTCCTCACAAAAATGTCTCAGAACAGAATAAAAATTGATGTTGTAAAATCAGCACTGAAATGCTACAGGGCATCTGAAATGAAAGAGTACACAACACCTCCCAAAGAGAATGACCTGCAACAATCCATCAATCAATTAACAACGGATTTGCTCAAGCAAATTTGCTCAATTAATTTTCATCAGTTCATGCCCTTGACTGTGCATGATCTATTTGGAGTCAAGCAAAGGAATTGAAGTGGTCGGAGGATGTGAAAACTTCAGCAGCAAGATTAGAAGCAGCAAGGAAGAGGAGAGGAAGTGGACTCCAGGCACCTACTATTCACAGGTCAGTCCTTAACAAACTCCAGAAAACTAGCAGAAAAGCTAAGGCCCTTAAGAAATCAGGCACTTTCACAGTGCTGCACAGACCAGCAGAAACACTTCATGAAGAAAACACTTCATGTTGAGAAAAAAATCCTCACTTCAACTTAAAAGACACACAACACAATCTACAACATTTAGGGGATTCAAAGGGAGCTCAATGATAGGTATTTAAGTTAAAGTTCTCTTCCTAGGTGTGTCACCTGGGCCTGAATCTACACAGCCTGGGACCTTACACATCACTAGAGAGAGGCTGCAACACTCAGGTGAAACAGGACATCCCAGTGTATAAAAGTCCAATTACACAAGTAACTTGCCACCCATACTGACATGATGGCAGGAAACTCCACAGTCAGAGGCCTCTTCCTTCATAACATAAGCCAGCACAACTAAACTGCAAAACCCCTGCAAGGCCTGCAGGGCTTTGCTTTAGGGCTGTCACAGCTGCAGACCTGGAGTCCATCGTGACTCTGAAAAGCACAGAACTGAACTGCATAAAACACCCTGCCCCTCACTCTGACTGGAAAAGCAGCACCAAGGATTTGCAGCATCCAGAAAAGCTTCTGTCAAAGTCCATCTATTTAACACAGACATGGATCTGTCACAGTGACCTGACATGGCCTAACATAGCAGCCCCACATTAGTATAAAGCTCTGGGAAAAAGTGCTGTACAGTGTACTGTATTAGGATAATAGGGACAATAGGGAGGAACCCATCTGTATTTCTAGAGTGATGGAGGATCTCAGCAATGGTGTGCATTGGAGACTGAGGTATGCCTAACTGGGAATGAGTGGTAAAAGCATCCTATTGTGACTGGTCTTCATTTATCCTTGGCAGAGACTACCTCAGGAGAGAGTTACTTAAGGGAACCAAGATGCGCTTTGGGATGGTATAGTTGCCCTGAGAATGGATTAAACAGCTGTCTAGGTTGCTTGGTCTCTCAGAATATCCTGTTGAGGTCTTAATGTAGTCCAAAGAACAACAGTTTCTAATTGCAATTCTGACACAGGTAACAATATCACATCAGCTAAGATTCCTTGGCTATCTTCCAAAAACTATTCTGGTGACTGGAGAGCCATCTTTTCTTTAAACCCATATGGCCACTGCAAAAATCCAGCTATTGCAGACTTAGAGTGAAGTGTAGTAACCACTGAGTCACAGCGCACAGAGTGCTGCTGTACCAGACAAACTTGACACACTAGAGCTCAAGTGTGAAGCTGAGCCAAAGGCTGCCAAATCCTACACAGCTATTGACATAGGTAACTCTATCCCTTCGGCAGCAGAGTGCAGGTGACAGCTTGATCCCACCCGGAGGAGTATCCTGGAGTACACCTGAAACTGACTGGCTCTCAGGTGGAAAGACAGTCCTGCTCTTTGTCATGGATTGGTACAGACTATGGTGGAACAAGGCAAAGCTCCTGAGCACTCGGAGCATATTGATGGCATTGTTGTGGGAGACAGATCAGCAAAAGTGTGTGAGACAGAGAGAAAAATAATCTAAATTCTTATGAAATCTGGTTTTGCTACAAAGCAAAGTAAGGTCAAAGGTTGTGCACAAGAGATTCAGTTTTTAGGAATAAAATAGCAAGGTGGACATTATGATATCCCAGAGGATGTGATCATAAAATAACAGCTTTGTCACCACTAACTAATGAAAGAGAAACACAGGCTTTCTTAGGTGTGGGCTTTTGAAGAACACATATTCTGCTCTATATTCTTGTTTTTCTAATTATTCTGTGAGCCCTCTCTATTGAATGGCCTGGAAGGTGAATGATTTTGAGTGGGGCTTTGAGAAGTAGCAAGAGTTTGAGGAAATTAAATGGGAGATAGTTTGTGCTGTAGCACTTTGGCCAGTCCAGAAATGACAAGGTGTGAAAAAAATGCCTTATGCCTGAGCCAGGGATAATGTCCTGGCTGGATCTTCTGTCAGAAAGCACATGGAGAGACAAAGATTACCAACTAAGGTTTTGGAGCCCAGAATATAATGGATGTGAAAACTGTTGCACTCCAAAAGAAAAGGAAATATTAGCAGTATTTGAAGCTGTTGGAACTTCTTCAGAAGTAGCTGATATAGAAGCACAACTTCTTTTGTTATCTTTGCCTGCGCTGGGCTGGATGTAAAAATAGGAGGGTCTCTTCAACACATCATGCCTGTGATGCTGCATGGAGTAAGTGGATTGCACTGATAATGCAACAGGCTCAAATGGGAAAATCTGACTGCACAGAAACCCTGGAAGTGATCACGGACTCTCCAGAGGACTGAAACTTTGGAGAATTGGTAGAGGAGGTAACTTGTACTGAGGAGGCCATACTGTGTAATAAATTACCAGGAACTGAAAAGCAATATGCTCAAAGATGAATCCTGTTGTATTGTGGAAAAGTATCAAAAGTGGAAAGCGCCTTCATGGACTCTGCCAAGATGTTTAAGAAACTTCAAAAGGAGAAGTTGAACCCAGTTTGTGTGCAGAGGTGAAAGCTATCCAAGTGGCTCTATGACCTTCTGAAAGAGAAAAATAGACAGTAATTTATCTCTGTGGTGGTCCATGGACTGTAGCAAATTCTCTGATGAGGGTTTTATTTTCCTCTCTCTTTATTATTTATTCTTTCTCTTTTCTCTAAATTTTAAAGCTTATTTTTTACTTATTTTTAATTATTAAAGTGTTATCTCAATCCATGAATTAATTTTTCACTTTTACTCTTTGTGTTCTTCCTCCATCCCATCATGGGAGCCACAGGTGGGGATAAGCACAGGGTTCTGTGGTGTTTAGTTGTGAGACAGGGTTAAGCCACAACAGACACTAACAAGCCTCATGCATTCTCAAAGCATGTGTGAAGCAAAACATGTGAGCCCAATGAGAGAGCTGAAGAGGAATTACTCTTGCCTCCCACTGACAACTGTGGTAGTGAATGCTTGTAACTGCACTGGCTCTTCAGTATCACCCAAGACACTATTTCTAAATTCACTTTCTTTGACTTTTTTGCTACACATCAATTTGTGTATCATGTCATTGCAATATAACCAACAAATAGTTTCCCTGACTGTATCTGTGGTCAAATGTCTGATGTTCTGTGTAGGAATAACAGTTCCAGAGTTAAAATCATGTTCAGTGTTGAAAATGAAAAATGGTGTCATCTAAGGATCTGATTTTAGATAATAAAGGCTATAGATTAAATGCATTCTTTTGTATAAGTATTTCTTTTAAATCTCTGTACAGTTTTGATAAAATTAGGGTTATTTTGTATCAAATGAAATGGATTATGGATGTTCTTCAGGCCTTAGGGTACTTTCCCAGTAGATATTGCTTTCTAGGGTAAGCAAAATTATTATTGCACTTGTTATCATTATACCATTCTATATCTAAAATACAGTACTTCAAAAACAATCTACTTCAGCTAAGCTGGGCATAAAGTAATTTGAAGACTTTAAATAATAGTAATCTAAGTATTTTTTATCTTATACATTTGAAAGCTAGCATTACATTATCTTCCTTAGATACCTACAGAGAATGTGAGAGAATATTACTGTGTTTCTGTGCTCATTGTCACAGCAGTAGGGCATGTCTAAACATTTTAAAACAGTATTTCTGTTGTGGAGGTTCATTCCTGCTCTCTTATCACTTGTGCTGAGGTGATTATTTGTGGGGCTGAAGTCCACAGCAAATGATGAAATTGACCTTTCTAAAAAACCTCCAAACCCACACAAGTCACTTAATTTTTGTCTGTCTCAATTCCTTGATACAATGCATGGAGCAGCAGTGGAATGAATTATCACAGAATCAGAGACTATGTGGAGTTGGATAGGATCCAAAAAGTTTGAGTGTAACTCTTAGCCCTGCACAGGATATCCCCAAGACTCAACACCAGGTGTTTGGACAATGCCTGAGAGCGTTGTCCAAACACTTTTTGAACTCTGTCAGGCTGGTGCTTTGGCCACTTCCCTTGGGAGCTGTTCCAGTGCCCACCCCACCCTCTGGGTGAAGAATCTCTTCCTGATTCCAGAGATTCTTCATCCAACCTAAACCTCCCCTGGCACCACTTCAGGCCATTCCCTTGGGTCCTGTCACTGTCACCACAGAGTAGAGATCAGTGCCTGCCCCTCCTCTTCCCCTCACATGGAAGTTGTAACTGGAACAAGGTCTCCCCTCAGTCTCGTCCAGGCTCAACAGACCAAGAGACCTCAGCCACTCCTCATTCAGCTTCCCCTCCAGACCCTTTACCATCTCCATTGCCTGCCTTTGGACACTCTCTGATAGTTCAATGTCTTTCTTCTGTTACAGTGATCAAAGCTGCACACAGTATTCAAGGTGAGGCCACCCCAGTGCAGGGCAGAGCAAAACTTTCTCGCACAGTAGCAATTATAATTGTATTGCAACTGTTAAACTTTAATTACAGATAAAAACTAAGACAAAATTTCATGGCTTACTGATGAATAAAGCCTGAATTCTACCTAAAATATTTTGCTTTGTGTCTGCTATTGACTACCTATCAATTCTTAGAGGCAATAAATTACAATATCAGGTACAGGAAGTTTTGTCCTCTAGCTTCTTCAGTGCTCTGCTTTTGCACAGTGTGTCTTTTCCCCACACAGTATTTCTCTAGTTGAGCGTGTGTTTTTTGTAAGGCTTTTAAAAAAAATTTTGTTAATTTTTTTAGTAGGTTTCCCCCCCGGTCATTTTCCAAGCAGCTATTTATTTACTTTTTTTTTGACATATAAATTACATATATTTACATATAAACTTTATATCTAATATTTCTCTAATATTTCTTTCCTAGCTTGCACTACCATAAATCCTTCAGAAAGACAGTAGGGAAAACCACACCTATTTCATTGCTAAGTGTTTCAATATTTTCCATGTCCTCTGCTTACACAAGGAAAGACAAAAACTGTAGCTAGGTATCTTCTCTTCAGAGTCAGTATTTTCTGTACTTTGTTGGAATTGTGCACAGCTGTGAGATATTAAAGAACTTGCTTTCATGACCCATTTTTGCCTGTGACCAATTCTTCTAGCTGGTGTTGGGGAGGGCTTCTGGGAGGCTCTACTTTTTCTGCACTCACTTTCCTCACTCCCTACAGACTCCCGTATCCTCTTAGAAGTGGATCTTTGTTATCTCTTTTTTTTATTGGAGTTGCTTCTTTTCTCAAGGTCACAGCTATTCTTCTTTTGGCTGTGTGCTACTCTGTTACATAGACTTTCTGCCTTCCTAATAAAATTTAGACCTTACACAAGATAATTTTAGCTGAATTCATTTCAGCTTGTACTGAAAAATAACAGTAGAAAAAAAACCTCAGCACACCCAAAAAGTAACAGAGGCAGAAAAAGCATAGTTAAAGCTGAGAATTGAAGTTGTCTATACTTTTTCTGCAAACTTGACACAATAATGTAGGCCCTTCTGGGCTTCAGTCACACTCATCCCTAGGGAATAAGCATTTTTTTAGAACTGCTATTGTCTCCAGATGAGAAATGCTCCCTCTTTTCTTGCACATCTTACTCTTACACTCTCTTTAGCCATGTGACTCTAATACAGTTTTCTCAACATAAATTAAGAACTACAGCACTTCTTCATTTTACTAATTTATTTCCTTCCACTTGCCTATCCAGCTGTGCAAAAGTGCGCAATTACTCTGGATTTAGCTGTTGAATTAGTATTTGAACACTCCCATTACATGGGAAAGGGAGTAGAATAAATGGGAAATTACACCAGATTTGGTCCTTTTATGTAGTTTTACCAAGGCCTTTATTTTAGATTTATTTCAATATCACATTTTGTTGGCATGTATGCATTTGAAAATGGAGGAAGTATAGTTCAGCATATCTACTTTGCAGTGAGCTGCTCCTCAGGACACTGTAAAAAAAGTTTTAGCTTTGATGTGTAGAGCTGCTCTTGTCTCACATCCACAACACAAACACAATGAAAAAATAGGATTCTATGGGAATATATACCAAAGAGTTTAGCACAATGTGCATGAACTAGATTCCATTTACTTACACTGGAATACATATTGGCAAGGAAGAGGAATATTAGCCCCCAAGAGAGATGTTAGAAGATGAGAGACTGTCCTGCATTTTTGTACTGTGATGATTTTCCAGGTTTATTGATCTCTTATCTAGCCTAGATAAAACATTTATCACAGATTTGAAAATCCATAAATATAACTCAAAAACATGGCAAAAAAAAAGATAAGAAAATAATGTAGAAAACAGGCAATGCAAGCTTCTGCTTCCAATTTCCATTGAAATTCTGCTTGTAGAGAATACAGGAATGCAGATTTTTTTAGAAAGACCAACAATGCTTTTATTTTCATAAATGTGACAGATAACGGGTATACAGAGACTGATTATGACTTCTGTGCTGATTTGTTTTCTCTGCTGCAGAGCCCTGAAGAGCTAGAAGTCAGATCCAGAATAGTAACATGAACGTTTGACAGGAAGCATGTTGAAGGCGTGTTGGTAAAAAGATGACCCATTGGATTAGGAAATATGGTGATGCATACTGCAGCCCTTGAGAACAATGGCAAGGCTGAACCTGGCTCACACCTGTGGACGTTGTATGGTTATGGAATCATAGAATAAGGTGGCAAAATCATTGAGTCCAGCCATTAACCCAGCAATGTTCACCAATAAACTGAGTCCCCGGGTGCCACCTGCCACTCATCAGGCGAGGTCAGCTGCAGAAGGCTCTCCAGGGTCATGCCCAAGTGAACATTGGATTTTTCTGATGATGAAGTCTTCACACACTCTTTCTATAAGTGCCTTTGTCAGTATCAGACCACTGTCACAGTATAAATATTTTAATTTCTTATAACAGTATTTTGGTTTAGGAATGGTATTCCTCAACATAGTAACCCACCACAGTGTGCTGCTGGATCCCCCTGTGGTGTGCTGGGGAGGAGAACTGGTTACAAAAAATGTCAACATCATGGTTTGAGATAAGAGCAATTCACCAAAACCAAAAATGAAATAAGGAAACAAAGGGTAACAGGAGAAATGATAAGAGGTTGTAGAAGAGTGAAGGATTCACACGCGATTTGCTCACCACATGAAGCCTGGCAATATCCAACCACCCCCAAGCCATGCTACCCCAAAGGGAGCCCTTGCCTCATCCCTGGAAAGTGACATGAGGTGGTACAGAATAACCTCTGCGTCCCAGGCATGGCTGCTATTGGCTACTGGCAAAAATAACCCTGTCCTGGTTAGAATCAGGAGAAAGAGTTTGGAAAAGGCTTTGTCATCTGAGTCCCAAGCGTGGCTGGGTTTCAGTGCTAACAATTTAAAAGCAATTAGAATCCAGCAGTTGGTGTAATGTCTAAGGCATAGTATTATGTGTATATGTCAACATTGTCATAATTATTTCCTTTAGTTGTTTCCCTTTTTAGCTGTTGCTCATTTAGGAAACACATCTAGTATTCTAACACCATAGCATACAATGGAATGTAACCTAACAAGAAAATATTTTCATTCCCTTTGTCCTTCACTTACTTCTGCGTATGTCACAATTCTACTTGGTCTGTGCAGAAGGGATTCATGAGTTCAATAAGCTGCCATGAAATGCCCCCTAATGCCTAATGCCCCCTAAAATTTAAGACAGGATATTCATTTTTGGAATATTCATTCAATGGCTCACTTTTGCCAAAGTAAATGCATCTGACCTGCTGCTGAAGAGGAAGTTCATTTTTGGTTAAGTAATGTTTTGGTAGATTATCTTCTAAAATACTACCTATCCAACAGTATGTTATTTTTAATAGAAAGCTACCAGCAAATATCTACATAAAATAACATTCAACTCTTTGATCATCTTGGGAGACTATGGATGACTGTTTTATTTCCATACACATATTCTGAGCTTCTATAGCTATACTGCTTGTCAAAATCTGAGGGAAAAGAGAGATAATTTATAGCTTGGCAATAGTTCAGAGTTTATACACCATGAGCAATCTTCCTTGGGTGGCAAGATGTCAACTATCACACCTTAATAAAAACAGCCTGCTGTACCCAGCTGCTTGGGATGCCCTTAGGAGAGCTAACACATTTCTTAGTCTTTTTATTATGCTCACTGAAGCTAAATGCTGTGTATAAAGTTTTCACAGGAAGAGTGTATTGTTGCATATGAGTTTCTGGTTCAGAAACTGCAGCATGCAGGCACCTCTCACAGGAGACAATAGCATAAATGAAGCAGAACCATCAATGATCAGCACTTGCCTAATCTACCCTAGCATATACAGTCCTAAATAACTTGCTAAAGTAACTGAGGCTAGGCTGATTAACATGAGATGCTGATCCAGCCTGAAATCTTTGTTTTAGTAGCACTGGGTGGTGCTTTGTGATGCTGTAATATGAATAGCACTGTCTCAGGATATGTTTGTTGTATCTCATTACCTCTTTGTTTACTGTTTGAACTTGCTCTTCAGCTGCTGAGAAGGGGAAGAGAAGCTAGGAGTAAAAAAATAAAAAAGCTTTTTTTTTCTTTTTCTTGGAAGAGTTTACTTCCTGCATGGCACTTATTAAAAAAAAGAAAAAAAGACAGCACTACAACAAAAATCCAGAAGGTATGCTATCCTACTGTTTTGTCAGCTACTTGTAAACAAGACTCTGCATCATTTATTGCAGTTAGAGTGAGGTCACCTGCAATGGTTTGCAACAGTTATCTTTGAAAAATCACTTTCTAACAATAATTAGCTTATGGTTCCTTTCTATAGAAACAAAGCAATGAAATCTTTCTTAAGATTCTGTCTTAAGAAAAAATCCTGATAGTGTGTATTCCCAGCTGGAAAACAGGCTGGGCCTGGCTCAGGTGTAAAAAGTTACCAAAAATTACTGACTGACAGACACTCTGAGTCTTTTGTGGATCTAAGACATCATTTTCCTTGCAAGAGCCAAAACTCACCTATCCTCATTTGTCAAATCCTTTGCCATTGCCATACTACCTCTTTTAGTATTACCCTCTAGTTAGATTTCATCCCCCAGATTCCACACTTCAGGCTTCTATCTGTGGCAGGAAAATGTTATAAGCATCAGTCCCTACAGTTGTGCTTTAGGAATCCATTGTATATCAGCTCTGTGCTTTAGTCTTGGATTTCAGTGAGG
>VZSJ01000457.1:3119047-3160420 GCA_013398405.1 Pheucticus melanocephalus | reverse complement strand
GTTGTACATGTGAGGGTAGTTTTTGATATATATATATATATATATATATATATATGTAGTAATTCTTCACACGTACTAATTAAAGGAATGCTCATCTAAATAGATAATTGTCTATGTTCCTTTCAGACAAACAGTTTGGTGCAGGTAGCTCCATGTGCACCCTGCAGAGCAAGCTGCAGGTTGAGCTCTGGGCTGGAAGGAGCCCAAGGCAGGAGGCCATGGCCTGCTGACCCTTTGCATAACAAAGGGCCTGGGGACCTGGGGCTGGCCAGGGAACAGGACATGCAGAGACAGCAGGGACTGATGAACCCAAAATTTCCTGTGCTCAGACTGTTTAATATCTTCATTGATGATCTGGATGAGGGCATTTTGTCCACCAGCAGCAAATTTGGAGAAGTCACCAAGCTGGGATGGAGTGTTCATCTGCTGGAAGGTAGGAGGGTTCTGTAGAGGCGAAGGCTGGATAGATGAGTTGAATCCAACAACGTGAGGTTTAACAAAGCCAAGTGCTGGGTCCTGCCCTTTGGCCACAGCAACTCCATGCAGCACTGCAGGCTGGGACAGAGTGGCTGGACAGTGGCCAGGCAGAAATGGACCTCAGGGTAGTGACAGACAGCAGCTGAACATGAGCCAGCAGTGCCCAAGGGGCCAGGAAGGCCAGTGGCCAGCAATAGTGTGGCCAGCAGGGCCAGGGCAGGGATTGTCTCCCTGTATTTGGCACTGGTGAGGCCACACCTCAGGTGCTGTGTCTAGTGCTGGGGCCCTCAATTTAGGAAGATTGTTGAGATGCTGGAGTGCACCTGGAGAAGAGCAACAAGGCTGCTGGCAGTCTAGAACACAAGCCCTATTAAGCTGGAGATGTTTAACCTGGGAAAAAAAGAGGCTCAGCAGTGACCTTACCACTCTCTACAGCTTCCTGAAAGGCGGATGTAGCGAGGTGAGGGTCAGACTCTTCTCCCAGGCAGCCTCTGACAGAATGAGAGAACATAGTCTTAAGCTGCACCAGGGAATGTTTAGGTTGGGCAGTTTAAAAAAAAATCTTCTCCTAAAGTGGGATTGGGCACTAGAATGGTTTGCCCAGGGAGGTGATGGACTCACTGTCCCTGGAGGTATATAAAGAAAGACTGGATGTGGCACTCAGTGCCATAGTTCACAAAGTGGTGCTGGGTCACAGGTTGGACTTGATTATCTCAAAGATCTTTTTCAACCTATTTAATTCTGTGGCTGTGAGGGTAAAAAGCCCTAGGGTTCCTTTGGTCATTGTCTTTTGTTTGGAGGTCAAGAAACAGTGCCATGCCCATCTAATAAATGAAGGTGCCTCCTTGGAGGAACCAGCTGTAGCTGTTATTTTATTATTTTGTTATTTTGTTATTGCATCATGATTGCATTATTTTAAGGATCTGGACATCTGAGATTCTTCTGTGGGAAACCTGGGATTGAGCTGATGTGGAAACCCAGTCTGACTGTGTGAGGAGTGGGGTGTAGCTGTGGAGTAGTCCCCGCTCAGGGGTGTGAGACAGACTGCCAGAGCAGTTCCTGGATGGATGGGCAGGGACATTTCCTGAATTCCACTACCTTGGGGGTCTCCCCTGAAGTCACACGCACCAGGGCAGCAGTGAGGAATCTGAGGTTGTGTGAATAGAACATAGACCTGAGAGCCAGGGAAGGGCAGGGACTGTCCCCTTTCCTTGGCACCCACCAGACCACAACAGGATATGCTTCCGGTATCCAATTTTGGGACCCCAGTGGAAGAACATGAATCTGAACTGGCAGTACTTAGAAGAGACCTCCCAAGGCAGTGGGAAATTCCTCATTTCAAAGGTGAGGCTGTGGGACTGGGGCTGAGGCTGGTTTAGCTGGAAGAACAATTTTCAGCAGAAGGCATGGAAAGTAACTTCTCTAATGGTGATTAGCATTTAATTTGAAGACATGTTTTTCCTTTCTAAAAGAAGGGTTAAATTACAACAATAGTGCTTTGCAGATACATTTAAGAAAATATTAAAGGATTGCCTAAAAATCTAAAAATAGGGTTTTGAGAAATATGTTTGTATGTATTCTGTTAAACTCTGGGATGGGCAACAACAAAATAACTGGCCTTTAAAAAATTATACTGTTTCTGGAAAGAATAAAAATCAATAAATATTCATGCTTCCTATGGAAAATTGAGAGTTTTCATGGTTTTGATGGAGGATTTTTTTTATTGTTGTTATTGTTTATTTGTTGTTTGCCCCTTAGTTAAAACACTTCATCAATTTTATTTAAGTTTTGTCTTAATGTGATTTTATGCAGTACAAAATTGATTTTCAATTGGACACTGAAAAAAATCAGATGAATAGAATTTTAAATGTTACTTTTCAGTATTGATGAAGACTTGGATTTTGACAAAATTTTGGTGAACTTATAGGTGATAGTTAAGAATATATGATACTTTAG
This sequence comes from Pheucticus melanocephalus, assembly GCA_013398405.1. NCBI lineage: Eukaryota > Metazoa > Chordata > Aves > Passeriformes > Cardinalidae > Pheucticus > Pheucticus melanocephalus. The sequence continues at coordinate 3,157,987 of VZSJ01000457.1, read as the reverse complement.
GTGAATTCAAATGATATTCTTTAAATTCTGCTAGGCAATTCATCTCCGTGGAATGTTAAACTACAGTTGTCTGACCAGCTCTGCTCTGTCTCCTCAAGCTCTTACCTAATGACTTTGCATTACACCAAACCCTACAGATCAGAAAACTGCAAAATGTTAGACTTTGATTCACTGGGCAAAAACTTCAAATAATCCAGTCATGGGATAACTGTCTATACCTCAGCTTTTTAAAGACTATGCTGCTTTATTTACTTCAGTCATGAGTTAGCTGCAGAACTGATGTCAAACTGTGATCTGAGTCAGCTCTGATCTTTGCTGCAGTGTGCTTGTTCTGACCCTAATCTAAACCAATTCATTTTGATGCAGTGTCTAATCCTACCAAGCTTCTGCTGGACAAATCAATTTAACTTAATTTAATTATACTGCGTTTTTCTTAGAATCTATTGTCATTAATTTAATTCTAAAATTGCTGGTATATAAGTTATTGTTTATTTGACCTAGATATGGAGAACTGTTTCACTTTTTTTTTTTTTTTGGTAAATTACAATATTCTAAAGATGAAGACAACACCTACTGACCTACTAACCATGTAGGAAGTTAAACATGCCTTGTCTGAAAATCATTTGTTGTTACACAGAAAGACTGAGAAACCATATAAACCAAAACTTTATCTGTAAACTGGAACTTGAAGGTAGGGCATTTGAAACAAAAATTCAATCACCTAAAAGAACAACAATGGAAGAATTGTATATTTCTGTGTACTTTCTATTGTACTGCTTTAGGTTTTTATAGATGCTGTGCAACAGACTTTAGTTGAAATAGTATTTACCAACCCTCAGTAACTGAAAGAATATATATTCATTTTGTGAAATCTGTCATGCATTTTACAGTAAAAATATTCAATTTATTAAAATTAGTTTCCCTAAAGTGTGGGGTTTTTTTTGTACTGGAGATACTGTTAAAGAAAACATAAATTTGCAAGCAATATTTTCAGTTTTTTATTGATTGTTTCTATGTTTCTATGTGTATTTACAGGTGACCAGTGGTCAACAGTAGGTTATTCATTCATTTTTCATGACAGAAAATTCAAACAGCAGGAACTGATTCTGGATCTTTGTGGTTTGTCATCACAGGGTAGTTCCTCCATCTTTTGCTGTGTTAAATATAATATTTTGAATTTTACATTGATCCCTGTCACAAACCAAAACCAAAACAAATCCATAAATAAGGAAAATATTTAATTCTGGAAATATTTATGTTCTAGCACCCAATTTTTTAAAGGAGATATAAATGTGCTATTGTATTCTGTAATTTCAGTAGAAAATTAAAGACTTGTGGGTTTTTTTTCCCTGGGTTTATCTATTTATTTAATTATTATTTTGGTTGGTTGCTTTTAGTTTTGCATTTTTTTCCCATAGCTACTATGCTGCTATGAATGAAGAAATTAGGTGTCTACATGGGAGACCTTGCTAAACAGAGAAGATAGAAGAATGGTTGAATATATTTCTTATTGTCTTGTATATGAGATGTAAGCCCTACAGAAAATTTTGAAACTTTCTAAAAAAAACTGTCCGTTTCTGAAAAATGCAAGAAATTATGGTTTTTTTCCACTGGAATTTGATCTAATATACTGGGCATGAGCTCAAAGAGTAATACACTTTGTGGCTCTTTATTTGCTTTTTCATCTTGAGGATGAGCCTCTGTGCAATTCAGCATAATATTACATATTGTAAAAACTAGTTATTATCATGTAGTTCACACTTATTCTTTTAAGAACTATGTTTTTTGGCACCTCCAGATACTAGTTATTTATTAACTGCAATGAGGTGATGTGCAGAAATCCAAATCGAACAATGATAGTCTTTCCAAATACCAAGAAAAAACCCTAAAATTAGTTAGATACATTACTCTGGGAAGTCTTTGACAGAAACACCACTGACTTGCCCAGACACCTTCAACATGTATCTGTGGATGGGGGGTGAACATCTGTTTTACTGTGGATTACCTTCATTTATTAGATGGGGATGGCACTGTTTCTTGCCCTCCAGACAAAAGACAATGATTAATTAATTTTTTTTCATGATGTTGTTCCAACAATTAGCCATGAAATCTTCTGCTGCTGAGAGTCCAGCTTTATCTGTCCTGATAAGAGGACAAAACAAATTTCAAAATCCTTGTGGCTACCCATTAGAAAAATCCTGACAATTCTGAACATCTTTGAAAGAATGTACTGTGCTTTCTTTTCTTCACTCACCTGCTCTGGTATCAATGTGGGGAAATTAGAGTAAATTCTGTCATTTAATACTTGGAAAAAAAGGCTCTAAAAGAACAGAATCCAGCATAACTAAGGAAAAATAGATTCTTTAAAATGATGGAAGAAGCACCACACAAAAGCAGAAAGATATGGGTGCTAGCTATATGTGTAAATGCAAGAACGAGTATGTGCAGTAAAATAAAAATTGATTCAGAGCCTGTGATATTAGGCTGTATCCAGCTGAAGGCCAAGGAAAGCCCAGCTCCTGTGTGGTTGACTGATAGACTGATGCTCATTTTATTTTTCTCTCTCTAACAGTAAAAGCAGTGAGCATGCTTTCTTCTTATGCAATTTGTTCTCTGTACTATTTGCATTGAAAAAAAACTGTGTTCTGAACCATACCCAAACCAAATACATGCAGCTCTGCTTTTGTCTCGTGTAGGAAGCAGTGAAAACAGCCAGAAGGTGGCAGTTTTGGACCATTTTGAAAAAGGCCTTCCAACGACTCCGAGCAAAGCTGGACTCCTACTGAATAGATACAAACAAGAAACAATCTGAAAGATAGTTTTAAATTATTTATGTGATAATATATTCAAGAAATAAAAAGGAGCTTTCATCCCAGCAGTGGTAAATTCAGCCCCATTTAACTTTAGTCTAAGTACAAAGGCTACAGCTGAGAAAACAACAGTTCCTTCAGGATGTACAGAATTTACTATATAGGCATTTGGAAACAAAATAACCACACTTCCTGCTAAGACATTCCTATGCCTTTGGAACTCATCAGGACAAGAGCATCCTCAAATTTCAATCTAGTTCTTGTTCAGGTGAATTAACAGAGGTGTGTTTGGCTTAGCTTTCTTTTGTTTTCTTTCTTTTTTTTTTCTTTTAATGGCAATACTCAATAAAATACATCCAATTACTCTTTTAATTAAAATAAACAGAGATAGTTAGCAAGAGAAGAAACAAACTTGCCTCTGAGAAGCCTGACTTGCCAAAAGAGCTCAGAATTAGATCCTCAAAAAGCATCAGATGGTAATGGATGAAAGTATTTGGTAAAGTTAGCAGACAATAAATTTTTCTTTTAGCAAGACAAATTGCTCCTTTAGCGATGCAATCCCAACAATCACTATTATACATTTAAGACCTGAAATATTTGTCAGTGAAAACTACAATGAAATGTCTAAATTAACACTGGAATAGCACATGTTTGCAGATTAGGGTATGTGATAGAGATATGATCTTCACTCTAGAGCTTCTCCTGCAGGTGAGCACTTAGTACCATGCATGATGTGCCACATCAAAGTGACTGGCACACAAACTATGCTTTGAAAATATACGTGAACAGAAAAAAAAATTAAAAATCCCTAGCACATTACAACAGAAAAAAAAAAAAGTCTGACTTTTGTATATCTTTAGTCAAAGGATTTCTGTCTTTATAGACACCTGAAAAAGATCCCTTAAAATAGAACTCCCCTGTGCTCTCCTTGAAAACTTTTCAAAGGACAACTGACCTCTTTTCTCACTTTACACTACTGTCATTCATGAAGAAAATAAAACTTCAAGAAACTCAAGGACATAAAGCAAAAAGTTGGTAAAAAGCATAAGGAACTGAGAAAAGAGAACAGGGCATATTCAGCTGCGAGGTCAAATTTTACTATAGGGGAAGAAAGGAAGGAACTAAGGGCCTGGATTTTAAAATAGCACAAATTTTGATGCACTAAAGGAATAATTAGTAAAGTCAGTTGTATTTAAGAGCTTAGAGACTTGAATATGAGAATGGTTTAGAATTTCTTCCAGCCAAATGATTTATAGTATTAGGGATCATATATTCCAACAAAGGGAAAAAATTACAGGAAGGATGTAAACCCAACTGAGTGAATGAGCAGTTCAAGAAAAGTGTTGTAGTTAAGAAGGCAGCATAGAAGGAATGAAAAAGAAGTAATTTTTCATAATTCCCTAAAAGGGAAGAGGTGAGAAATCAAGTGATGATTAATGATGACTATTCAAGGGCCTACACGTTACTGTAGCAAAGTTTGAGACAGAAAATCAAATGGGAAAAGGGACTCCAGCTCTTCAAGTGCAATTAAAAGTGAAAAAAAAGGACTTGTGAGAGTGTGAGCAGGGAGTAGAAGATATATATAGCTCCCAGGAAAATCAATGGTTTTCTTAAGGTTTTCAAAATGAACATTCTACCAATCTCATACAACAAAGCCATATGGATGCTGGCAAATTTGAGTTTTGCAATACCACAGGGACTGTGCAAGGTTTTTCTCTTGTTTCCTAGGATTGTGTGTGGACAGTAGTGCAAACCAGCAGGATTAAACTGCATGGTGTCTTCTGGATCGGTTATTCTTAGAATGGGCAGAGGAAGAACTGTCAAGTTTCTTTTTTCCTTTTAAATTTCGAGGAAGGCAAGGAACCTGATTTTTATGAAATTGCACCCTTGTTGCATACTTACATGTTTGCTTTGATTCACTGTCTGTCATGATGGTCCAGCCTAGCTACACTTAATTGTGTCTTTAGTATTACATCCTCCAACACCTCACCATTTCCAGATTGGCTATTCAGGTGCAAATATCTCAGATTTAGGATTAAAAAGACAAAAACCCCTCCAACCTTCATCTTTATAAAATTTCTTGAGCTCTTAAACAGATTAAACTGTTAAGAGAAAAATAGAGGAAATGTCAGTAATGAAATAAAGCAAAAAAAGAACAAAAAAAATAGAATAAAACACAACCAGTCCAAACTGACTTAGAGAAAACCAAGGACTTGAAAGGAGGGACAGTGAAGTAAGCCATATATAAAAAAGTGATGCAGCAATTTGCATTTTTGAATACATACATCATTCCCAATACTCCTTTCATATTAATACTGTTTCATTTGATCCATACGCTTTCTGAACCAAAACTCAAGACACAGCAACAACACTAGCTAGAGATTCCTATCCCCACATTCTGAGGAGCTTTAGAGAGGATATCAAAGATTCAGGAATAGAAGAAAAAAAAAATAATTCAGTCATATCCACCCAAGGTAATGGAAACAGAATGATGTGACAGAGAGTGACAGAGATTAAAAAATTTATTCTTCTGGGATTTAGTGGATTTAACAGCTTCTAAACCTCTCCCTCATCACCTAGTCAATATGGTGCATAGGACAATGATGGTTTTGGTTCCTCACAATGTTTTCTGTGTCAGGATGCTTTGCCTAGAATGAGATAAAACAACTCAAGCAATGCTCTGCTTGCAAAGCTATCTGTGGTAAATGAAGAAGGGTTTGGTGTTGATTAATGCTAACATTGTCTGACTCATCAATCCCAAAGTTAAATATCCTGATAGTGAGCTGAAGATAAGGTAGACTGCTAAAATATCTGGCTAAAGAAACAAACAAGTGACAAACAAACAGCTAACTTATCTAAAGCTGCTGCAGTGATGCAGCTGGCCAGGAGATGTATGACTGAGAGCCAATCACTTTATCAAGACCAATCCCAAACTTTAAAACCAAGGTCTTCTAACATACCCCTTGGAGAGTGTGTGTGGAGAGTACCTCCTTGGGTGGGGACACCCCTTAAGCTTATTCCTTGAGGCTGAGCAAAAGACATTTGCCCATGACTGTTGGTACTGGGTGAGTAATATAAATCTCTACTTAATAATTACTTTTGCTACACTAAATGCAATTGATTTACTCTAAAAGTGGTTCAATTTTGCTTTATATTGCACTATACTGTAATAGTTGTTAATGTTCCTATCCTGTGTAGTAATTCTGACTGAGATCTCTTTGTCTAAGCATTATCATAATAAATCATATCTATCTATATCTATATATCTATATCTGTATCTATATCATCTATATATATATCATCTATATCTATATCTATATCATCTATATCTATCTAATCTGGCTTTTCCATGTTTAATTCTTCAGAAAAACTTTTACAATTTATTCTGTTACACCTGTATAATCCTTTACCCATAAACTGTTGATGAAGTCTGGGGCTGATTGGATGCACCCAGACTCCTCTCTGGAAAGGGGTTTAGAAAGCAAGGGGATCATTTCTGCCTCTTGTAGCTCAATGGGAGGACTTTTCTAAAAAATTTTGCCTGAAGGTCCTCTTCTGCCTGAGACATTTTGTGAATTCAATTATGCAAATACCTAATTTTGTGACTAATTTTGCTTCTGTAGTGGAAAAATCCACAAAACAGCCTCCATTCGTGGGCTTCAGTTTTGCATTTATAACTTGTGTTTATGGGTAAGAAGTCACTTGTCATTCAGAACCTGTGAAGATTCAATAAGTACAAGGTAATAAATACAGAAGTTCAACCAGAAGCTCACATTCTCCCCTACATGGTTGGAGCAGAGCTTCCTTTGTCTTCTTCAGTAGTTTTGCTTCTTGCTCTCTGCTTTAAACTTTGCTTTTTCTGCTCCAATTTTCTATTGAAACCTCTGTAGGTTTCTGCTTTTGTGTTGATCACTTGAGATACTGATTTACTGAGGACTTATTTTTTAAGAATTGGTGTTTTCAAAGTTCAAGTTGTCTGACATATAGGTCATCTTTATAATAGCTCTCAGAGAACTGGAACTATGTCATCATAACAATCTTCATCATAGTTCCTGCTGGAAATATGCTTAGCACTTTCCCTTGAGTCAAACTCATTGACTTCAGTGTGAACTTGATCCATCAAGTACATAATGTACTATGCAAACTTCAGAACAGAGCTCATTTTTAAGTACAGGAAATATAAGCCACAGTGAAAACTGGAAATGAAAGATGCTGGCCCAGATAAAAGATGCACATACAATTTAAATGAATTCATAGCTTTTAAAATGCTTACCACAATTTAAATAAATTCATAGCTCTTAAAAAATTAATCACTTTAAACTCACTTGAGATTTCTTTGTTAAAAAAAAAGGTTCTGAGAGCCTGTAAGGTTGCAGAAGCCTGAACTTGCTAGGAAAGATGTTCATGCCACTGAGCAGCTCTTTACTGTCTTTATTCTGCTTCTCTGCACATGCTTGTTTAGATGAAAATCAGCTTAATATAAAGTGCCAACACAAAGGCTGGTTTTAGACTAGTGGCACAGAAAGGCTCAGAGTAAAACTTTCCTTCCATGAAGCAAGGTTTCTAATTACTCTCCTTGCCATCAATCTGACACAATTAGCTTACGTTCTTCATCTCTTTTAGGCCTTTTCCACTAGAAAGACCAACAGAACTTTTGCGTCAGCTAGTGTTTGAAGACTGGAATCTTGTTTTCTGTTCAGCAACAACATATGAGTCTCTGTGTGCTCAGTCCAAATCCCAACCAAGAGAAGTTTTTGCTTTCAAAAATGCTGCTGGGAAGGACTTTTGAATATTTAGCCTGAGTTTTGATGGTAGGTAGTGGGCAAGATGTATCATCTTGCTTTAGCAACAGAAATCTACCAAAGCTCCATTAAATTTCCAGTTAATCCTTATTCATTTCTGCTTTTAATCTTTGTGTCTACTCATCATACCTTTTCTGATTTAGCCATGATAGGGATGCATGTCACAAATAAGACATTGAACCTGCAGCTGCTAAAGAAACTCTCATAGCTGAATTTTATTTTAGAATTTTGCCTAGAATTAAACCTTCTGAATGTAAAGCTGGCTGTCTCTGTACTTGGCCTTTGGGTGAATACAGCTTCAGATATTTTCTGTTATCTATTTGCATCTTCAACATTTCCAAACTTTATCCAATTTATTTGGATTTCACCCCCTTGGCCGTTTGTGCAAGAAAACATGTGAATTCTGGTAATTTTTATTTCTCATACACAACTGGAAAGCTGAGTTTGCTTTGGTTTTGAGTTTTTTTAAAATATCTTGCATGTAAGTCCCTGTCTGCACTTGAGCTGCCAGTATTAATTCTACTTTGAAACAAAATTTTCATAGTGGACCATTAACTCTGATTTTTCTGCATGACACTCACTGTGGCTATCCTCTCCTGTCAAGAAAATGATTTTTCTGACAATCAAAGATGTTTCTGCCAACTTACTGGCAATAGTATCTCAAATACAGATTTTATAAAGTCTCACTATTTCTTTCTGGTGTTCTTTTGGAATCTGGATCTTTATTGTTAGGTGGTTTTAAGCTTCAGGAAGCAATTTTGAATCTTAAAGAGGGAGAAGGGAAATAAACTTGATTAATTCCCTTTGGAAAAAACTGCCCAAAGTTTAATATCTTTTCATGCTGGATGGATTTAAAAATATGATTTGCCTTCCTGCTGAAAATCTCATTCTTTCCTGTGGAATTGAGCAGAGAAATGTTAGACAGGAAATGTGTATTCCTTAAAGTTTTGTGAACAGGCAAAAGTTGTATGCCAGTGATTCCAGTGGGAAAAAGAACACAATAGAGAAAGCCTCTGTCATAAGTTTTCTCTCACAGCATTCCATTCTTACTGCCTGACATTGAAGGTAAAAATATACCACACAGGCATTTCTTCTCCTGTAGGAGCTGATGGTATTGCTCTCTCTGCTATTAAGTGTTGCTGTTACTTTAAAACTGGTATTTTTGAGAAAAAACAAACAAACAAACAAACAAAAAACCCAACCAAACATATGTGCAAAATTTCATAGGTGTGTCTTTGTGAACAATACAGAATTCTTGTATGCAGGTTTGTGCGAATAATGGATTCACCTACCTATTCACTGGGGGGGAGGGGTGTTTGTTCTTTTTTACGTGCTGGTTTCAGTTTTTTCAGCATGAAGGGCAAAAAACCACAACATGCCCACTCCAAATCACATAAACCTGTCATTTCTTAACCTCACCAAAAGAAGAAGAATCCAACAGCCTCATAACTTGTGAGGTTCAGACATTGAGAGCTGGTCTAATCTAGTTGTAAATGTGTCCTAAGACATTTGTTTTCTTGTTATAGATAAAAGCAGGGCTTTTTTGAGTTGATTTTTTTTTTTTTTAGAATATGTGTAGGTCCTTCAAAATGCAAAATGCATTCAATCCTTTGTATATTGATTAAAAAAAGATAGTCTTTCAGGAGTTGGTGTCTAGCATGTCTGCCTCAGTTGGGGAATAAACTCACACAAGCAGGATAAAATGCAGTTTAACACAGAAACTCTTTGGTATACTAGTTAAACAAGTTAATGTTTATAACCATTTAATTAGGGGTATTACCTAGGGAGGAATCATGTTAATATACTTTGCTGCATGGAAAGGGAGCACTGTGATTGTAAACAGAAGTTTGTTTTGTTTGTTTCTTTAATTTGAAGAGAAAAATAAGAAGGAATAAATTTCTGGAAATATGAAATATCAATGGATATGAAGGGAGTTACATGTAACCCACAAGAAAAGAAAACTTGGGGGACACGGTCTCACACTAAATATTTTTAAGAGAATATCTCAAATTAATAGCAGGCATTCTTTATCATTTCTGCTAGCAATTAGACAAATATAGCTCACAGAAGCCATGGGAAGGAGATGGTGGTTACAATATATTAAAAAACCACTATCAAATATATTTTAAAAAAGCATTAGAAATAGATGAGAGGAAGACTGAAGGAGGGGTTTAGTTCCTTTATGCAGAAGAGTAAGCAAGTGGGTACAGCAGTGGGAGTGGCACAAGAAGAGCTGCTGCAGAAACAGACCATTGAACACTGGAATACTAACTCTAGTGTCTGAAAGAATAACATATTCAAGCCCAGCCCTATCTTTATGATTGTCTGTTTCATACAAGAGACTTTTATTTTTGTCTTATCTACAAAACAAGTCTTATCTACAAAACCAATCTTCAAGCCAAGAATATTATATGGAATAATAATAATAATAATAATAATAATAATAATAATAATAAATCAGTCAAAATTGGATTATCTTGTTCAAACACAGAGTTTGAAGAATTACATATCCAAATCACCTAAGTGACTGGATTTGCCTTTAAAGAATATTATTTCAGATGTAGATTATACTTGTTCAAACATTTTTATTTTATTATTTTTTATTCTCTACAATTACATTTCCTATTAAATATTCTGTAGTCTGGTGATGAAGGGATTAATTGGGAAACCTCTGAATCCTGGTTAGATGTTAATCATGGTAAATTAGTTTAAGGATTATTTTCTTTGAACTTTGGCGTTTCTGTTTTCTGTTTTCCATCTCATTGCCACCTATACATGAAGGAAATGACAGTTTACATGTAACACTGTTGCTCTAGTCAAAGAATTTTATTACCTGAATCTTTGGACTAGTTTTCATTTCTGTTCCTTGTTACTTTATACCATGAAAATTCTAATATTTTACTAAAAATGGTAAAAAATATACATATTCCCTTTACCCTGCAGTCTCTTTTTGTCCCTCCCTCTCTCTTCCTGCATGAATTCCAGTACAGAGGTACTTGGCAGCAGCCAACACTGCTTTATGTAGAACAGATCTGATTCAATAATCTCATTATCCTATAATCACGGAATGGTTTGTGCTGGAAGGGACCTTACAGACCACCCTGTTCCTACCCCTCCCAGCCATGAGCAGGGACATTTTCCACTAGACCAAGTTGCTGAAAACCCCATCTTGAACGCTTCTGGGGAGGGCATCCACAGCTTCTCTGGACAACCTGTTCCAGTGCCTCACCACCCTCACAGGAAAGAATTTCTTCCTAACATCTAATCTAAACCTACTCTCTTTCAATTTGAAGTCACTGTTGCTTGCCCTATCACTACACATCTTTGTAGAAAGTTCCACCATCTCTCTTGTAGCACCCTCTAAGTAGCTGAAAGGCCGCACAAAATAAGGTCTCCCTGGAGCCTCCTCTGATTAAGGAAGCTGGCCATGAGATTAGCATTTTTCATACTAGATAAGATAGAAACTGAGAAGTAGGGCTACAGGAAATTTGTGCATAGGATAGGAAGTGATCAAAACATAATAAAACATGGACATCAGCTATAACTTGAGAATAGTAGGTTCAGAGTGAACAGGAAGATATGATTCTTTACATATTATTTTGAAAAGGTGTATTTCCTTGCCAATTGACAGTTCAGATGCTAAAATTTAATATGGTTGTAGAAAGTTCAACAAGGGTAATTCATGATAAAAATAATTCACAGGCTGTTACACAAAATGAGAGCATGTACCTAGAACCTGAGGGAAATGATACTACAGTTTTGTGCTTTTATGCTGTTTTTCCAAGATATCATAACTAGAAAAGACATCAGGCTAGAAAGATATTATGGTTAATGTTGTGGTCCCCTCTTTCTGTTTTTATGATTTTGTTTTTTTACAAAGTCTCATTTTGCTATAGCAGTGTATGAAATAAATTGTTATGATTACAACATTTTATATCTGGAAATCCCAATCCAATTTATTTAATGTATTAATAAAATCTCTTGACATTCTAGTGTGGTAGGAGAGGCACTGGTTTTGCCCAAAGGAGTCAGAAGCAAAATGAAAAAGAGAAAGAGCATGTTAACTCACTTGGGAACAACAAACAGTTTAGTCTGTCAATAAAAGGCAGTAAATATGTTTGAAACAGAGCTTAAAAATAAGATAAAGTGGAGAATTGAAAAGGAAATGGGAAAATTCAAATATAATATTCAAAGTAATTTAAATTGCCTATAGGAAATTAATCTGTATTAAATTAAGATTTCTGGGTTTATGTAGGGTCTTAAGAATTTCTCTCACTATTTCAATTGAAATACAAGGGGTTGTATGCCATTATTTCTTTTCATAACCTTCATTTTTCATTTTAAATGGTTCTGATTGCCATCTTTTTGGACCAATGTCAACCTTATGATATTAAGAGACTCTGTAGAATAGGAGAAATTAAGAAGTTTTTTTTTTAACATGACATAAATAAATTTGTCTCACTAAAGTCTTTCCTTTGACTTCTTTGAATTGTGCTTAACTCTCACACTGCTCAAAATCATTAATTGCTTTGTTGGATTTCTTGAGAGAGTTTACCTCATACCATCTATATATGTCTTGTTGGTACAAATAGGCAGACAAAGGAAATATGAACAAAAGTGCTCTATCATGTACCTTAGATTTTATTCACCAGCTAATTAATACTGCAAGTTATTCTAATAAATTTTTAAGTGTTGACAGATAGGCATGGTGTGGGGTTTTGTTTTTCGATATTTTTAACCTACTAAAACCTGTAACGAAACAAACAAACAAATAGAAAATAAATTTGAGAGAAGTAAGTTTGAGTAATGGTTTCCTGTTTGGATTTCTCATTTGCTATAATGCATTCGAACCCCATGTAGGGCTTTTATTTTCACAAACAAAAATGTAATTTAAAATACTTTGGTGAAAACTGCCCCTTACTGCGTTTTCTGTGAAATCTGACAGTTCCACATCCTTTCAGGGGAACACCTGAAAGAAAAAATTGATTTCCATAGGATGCCTCAAATGACGCCAGATGTTCACATGTGTGCAACTGAATTCCTTCCAGATTTTCCAAGCGTGGCTGTGAAGTGTTAAACCTATGACCCAGGATGGTGCCTAAAATCTGAGCTTATGACTCATATGGCTTTTTTATGATTTCATTATTCTTCTGGCTTTTAAAATTTTATTCTTTCTGTGTCAAGAGAGGAGATTCTGAATATATAATTTTTTCTTGTTGTTTAGTGGTGCACTGTTGAGTCAGAAGTCTCTTCTTGAGTCTCAAAAATCAGTAATGTAGTTCTGAGGCATATGTCTCAGTTCACTTGCTCCTATCAGCCTTCATCTGAATTTTTTACTGTCTAGCTACAATATTTACTAGAATATTAGAAGTGATAAAAAGTTGTTTTTCAAATCTTTTTGTCTTGCAAAACTTTGCAAGAGTAATAGAAGAAGTGATTTGGAAGGAGAATCGGTAAAATCTACAAAAGCAAGTAAGGTGAGGTTCACCTAGAAGGATTGTATTATTCACAAAATAATAACAATAAAAGAATGAAATTTGTTTCTAGTCAGGGTTTGCATTGACCTGTAGAAGCTGGTTAGCAGTGGGTGTAGTTTCAGTGTTGCTAGTGTAAGGCTGAACCAAGATCAGTAAATCCCACTGAAAGTCATTATTATCATAAGCTCAATTCTGAACTACATTTCTAGGACAAGAGCAGCTCGTTTTTCACAGTGGAGAGAGACACAGATGCAGGTAAAATAATTAATATGATTATGAAATTGTTGTTAAGTGTGCACACTAACCATAGGGATGCACTGGTAGTAGTCTCATTTTGCCTTCAGTGCAGCTGATAGAAATTTTACTGTGGATTGGAGAGAGATTACAACTGGCATAAACTGTATGAGACGGTAGAAATCAATTACAATCAATAACAACTATAATCAAAGCTTACTCCTTCAAAAAATCTGGAAAAATTTTGTTAATGCTGCAGCAGAAAAAAAATGTTATCATTATTAGTGAGAGTGGATGATTACATTAAAAAGAGTCCTGTAGACAACATGAAGCAGAAACAGTTACACTAAACCAATAAACTTATGTAAGCTTAATTCTTTGGTTTTTATTCTTAGGTGGTTTAAACCCCATGAGATGTGAATCCTACAAGAAAATGTTTTATTTTCAAAGTTTTTCTTCATTCCCTCTCTTCTCATCAAAATTGCTGATTTTACTACTTAGACACTTAAATTTGTGTTTTAATTTCTGATTTCTGAATTTGAAACTTTGTTTAAGAATCCTTATAGGACTTTTTGGAATGAGAATAAACATCTAAAAGTCTTCATACCATTTTAACAATAAAAAAAATTTAATAAATAAACTTCTATTCTGAAAATAGAAAAAATATATTAAAAATGGAGGTGGAATAGGAAAGGAGTTAACTTTTTCTTGCTTTTTTTTAAAGTTAAAATGGAATGGGAAGATATAAAAGACTTTTATGATTCCATAATGGCCAAGATGTGTTACACTTTTGCTCATAAATCAAAGGGCTGAAAGCTGCAAAAGCTTCAATACCGAAGAGAGCTGCTCAAGGCCAGGAAAGTGTCAACCTTTCTTTAAAGGTTCAACAATATACTTCTGCTTCTCATCTCCCATGCAGGCATTATACTAGTCATTCAAATCCCTGGGATGTCTAGGATACTGACTCTCCTACAGCATCAAAAATAGTGGGTCAACTGCGAATAAATGTTAAAAAAAAAAAAAAAAAGAGAATAAAGAGCTAGAGAAAAAAAATTAATAAAGTCTGTAGTTGGATGAGTGTCGTGCAGGTTTCTTTGGTGTCACAAGAACACCCTCCACTGAATATTAACACGTGTTCACTTAAGGTGGAATGACCCAGCTTAAGGAAAAGACTGTGGTCAAAGATCAATGTAGCTTTACTTATAACATCAACCAAATATTTTAAAAAATTTTAAAATTCTGTGGAATGAAACCTTGACCTTGTTAGGAGCAGAAACATGCAAATGAAGGAATAATCAAGAATGCAGATAAAATCCCTCATTAGTCAAAACAAAGCTCATTTTATCTCAATATTCATGTTTCTAAATAATTTTGCTAGACTTTTATTGTCTGAGGATAGAATTTAAGATCATGGTAACTTTTCATAATCTAAAATCTGACTGCAAATTAAAAATCAGGCCAGAACAAATTTTCTTCATTTGTTCAAATGAAATAGTCTTGCCATTTGTTTTAGATTAAATATAGGACAAATTTTGCAGAGATGATTTAAAGTACATGTTAGAAAAAATGTATCATTATAGCTAAATTTCTTCTCATTAGAAATGTCCCTCAGAAGAAGTTCTTTTTGATTATGCTGTATGTATTTCATAGACTTATCCACACTTTCCTACCATCTATGCTTTTCACTGTCTTCCAGAGAAACCTGTGTAGCTTACACTCAGGTTCCAAGGATTATTTAGGATGTTCAAAGGAATAATATTAAAAAATATTATAAGTTTTGAAAACAGGGATATACAAAGAAATATGCCCCTCATGGTTCTATAATTTGTTGTATATTTTTAGGAAACACAATGGTTAGTGGCTAATGAGTGTGCTTCACTTGTTTGTTGCTTGATCAAACTTGACACATGGAAGAAGTCAGGCAGCAAAAACACAGTTTTATTCCAAGTTGCCCATGCCTCAAACTCACCATATGCAGGAAAATCAAAATGGCAAGATAGATTATAATAGAATTCTTTTTCATATATGATCTGCAAACCACTGGAGTAAACTATTTTGAATTTACAATGAGAGTGTAAAACATGAGTAGCTATCTGTCACTAGACTTTCAGCAAAAGTCTCATTAAACTAAGTTTTCAAATTCTTTTCAGCTAACATACAAATGAAATTTTATTTTCTTGGGAGTTTCAGTTGCCCTCATGATGAGAGAAGTACCAATAAACCTGACAAAACATTCTTTTAACTATTTACCTAGTTTTCTTCTCAATAAATGAATGAATAAATAAATAACAATTTCATATGCCTAAATCATCTTTAAAAAATCAGGTCAATTTTTTTGCTATCTTGAATAATAGTCTTGATTTATCTTACTGAACACTGTCTTCCTGATCTACATATATACTTTAATGTTTCATGTCCATTACAATGGAAAATGATGGATTTATGCAAATTTTTTTGCTTGTGATCAATGTCTGTTGAAGCAAGTAATAATACAGATAGTAAAGGAATCAAAGCATTTAAAATTGTTTCTCTCTTTGAAGATTACATTTTTCTTGTGCATAAAAAAATTTAATTTTTTTCTAAAGAACACTAATGAAAGAGAGTCTAGTTTGTACTTAATTTGAAGGTCAATGGAAGTTTTCTTGGTTTGTAAGCCACAGTTCAGTCTTCTGAGGATGTTGTTGAGTGATCTACTTGCCCCTGAATACCAACTAAATCTTACCTTTTCTTCCCCCCTCTCACTCCCTCCCTAAACCCCCTCCCCTTGAATTAGGCAAGTGGCCATGAATACTTCTGGAAAAAAGAAGCTGTTAACAGCAGAAAGAAGGATGCTAAAGCAAGTCATCTTTCCTTCTCAAAATCAAGAGAGAAAAATAATTTGTACAGCCAATACTGTGCCTGATTAATGATTTTGATTCAGTTTGAGCAAACAAGCTGAGTGGCAAAGAATATCGGGTTTGTACCACAGTTTCTCCAGAAGCACGGTTCTTGGCACTTCCCTTTTCTTGTACTAGGTCATGGCATACTGGGATTGCTTGTATCATAAAAGGTCTCACACATTCCTTGTTAAAGCTATTCCATAAACTGTCAAACAATAAAGATCATACAAGAATGTCTAGGCCACTATTGTGTGAGAATTCTGCCATGGAGTATATGGCACAAATGTTTGTAGATATATGCATACATATATGTGGGTATGTAGAGAGAGCAAAAGACATGCAAGCTGATGCTCAAGCTGAAACAATATGTCAAAAAGGGATTTCTTAAACTCTTCAACTCTAATTAAATCAGTGTACTATTTCCTAGAACATAGAGCATTTTGTTCTGCCTTATAAAGCAAATTAGCTTTCCATCTGTACACTGAATTACATAAGTGACCTGTGACAATAACATCATAAACTCTTGTGAAATAAAAATCAACAGTTGTCAAGATTACCTTTATTTTAATAGAGAAGGGATAGAACTTCTTTAGGTGGGAATCAAAATCCAGCCTGTTTGATTTGTTTTTGGTTGATGACTAAAAGCTTACTATCAGTATATGTTCTGGAAAGGATCATGTACACTGGATATGTGTGTGACACTTTAAGGTGACTATTTCCCACTTATTTTGCTACTAGAAAAATTCTTCAGAAAGTAGAGCTATTCCCTGAAATGCAAAAAATTATTTCTAATGCTTTTACTATCTCAGTTAATTGAAGAAAAATTAAAGCTATAAAACTGGAGTTCCTAAACGGGCTGCTTAAAACCAGGTCTAACAAGAAAAGAGATAATATGCTACACTATTTTTTGATTAAAAAAAAAAATTATACAGTGGCTAAGCAGCTGACCTGTAGCCCAAGCAAAGATCATAGAAGACCGATTAAATTCAAACCTTACTTAACCCAGAAAACAAACTGTCTTGTCTGACTTGAAACTTGGTATAGAAATAGCAGCAAGGACCTTAACAACTCAAATGAAGCTTTAGTGAAAGAATTTTAGAATGATGATAGGATTGAGTCATAGAACACTAGGAGTAGGAAGGGACTTTTAAAGTTCATCTAATCCAGCAAACCTTGCTATAAGGAGCGAGATCTTCAAACAGATCAGGTTGCTCAGAGCCACGTTCAGCTCCTTGACCAGTAACTTAGCAGAGAACCTGAAAACTTTCTCAGTTTCTTGAACTGAATTCATTACTACCCATGCAGGTTAAATTTTGCTTGGTAAGAGTTAGTATGCTGAATAAATCCTGCCATTTAAACTTTACAGATTCTGCGTATTATTCTGTATAAATTCTGTGCATTAACACTCTTTTTACTAGTTAAATATACACACTAAACATACATTCTGAATAGGTATTCCATTCCATTTGCCACCAGCTAGGTCGAGATCAAAAGTTGTGTCACTGTGGTGTCTAACAGGCTGCCTGAAGAGCTGAAAAAGTCTAGCATATGTGTGTGTTGCCTACTCCTCTGCTTTCTTATTCTGGTGGCTGTGAGAGAGGACAACATGAGCTTCCATGTGCCTAAGCTGGGTGGTGCAGAGGCACAGGATGTCTCCCCAGGACTCTAATAATTCTCTAGTGCCTTGAAAGTCTGCCTACACCATAGCTTGGAACACTGTCTCCTAGAAAAAATATTCTGTGCTGGGTGTCCTCCACTCAGCAGTCACCTCTGCATGTTCCAGGTTTACATCAGGCTGCTTAGGTGACAGACACTATATAAATTAATGTGGAAACAATATTTCATCCTTACCATTACAGCAGAAGGTCTTCCAGTCGTTAGATGTCCCTGCAGCAGCAGCAGCTTTACAGTTCTCTCCCATTTAAAAGTCATACTAAAACTGATCTAGAGATCTAAATATTTCTCGAAGTCTGAAATATTGATTTTTGCAGCTTCACTGTCAACTCTTTTTCCTAAAGGAGGTTTTTCTGCACTCCACTATTTAGAAAGACTCATTTGTCTGTAAAGAGACATAATCTGATCAGTCATGCCAGATAAATGTTCATTAGCTCAACTAATATTTATACACATTCAAAGTGCAAACAGTGGTGATAAGGTATTTGTGGGGGTAAACAGATTCTTGGGAAACTGCTATGATGCACACTGCTTTGTATATCACTAATGTGACAATAATACCTTGCACTTTTCATAGTAAAAAAATAAACGCCTGTTTTTGAAGAAAATATCAAAAAATTATTTTGACCTGTGATGTTACAAAATACACTAGATGACAATAAAAAGAAAGATCTCCAATGACAGGACATAGACCTAACATAGATTAGGAAAATGATTTTAGAAAAAAAGATACCCAACAACATGAGACTCTCCATTCCCCCTCATGGGTATTCAATTCCCTCCTACAAACAGAAGTTTTTTTTCCATCCCAAAAAACATAGTATTGGTTTGTGACTGCTGCACTAAACTCTCACGAGCACTTTTACCAGGTTTTCATTCTTTAAACATCTAGGGTTTTTTTGATATAGAGGAGTAACTACAGAGTAGGTTAGACTGCTGTTTTCATCCTTTGTTAAGTGAACCTACACATTTTGAGATCTGATAGGTAGCTTTTTAAAAAATCACAAACAAAACTGTTGCACAATAAAGAGCTTAATCAGATGGGCTTAATAAAGATATCGGACGGCTGGAGATGCATTCCAGTGTGAGTCTATTCCATGCTTTTTCCCCTCTTCATTCTGATTGGCAGCTACTGTAAGCTATATTCTGCTAAAGAAAAAAATCCTCTCCATAACAGTACACCTTTGTGCTTTGCAATGACACACACACAAGAGAGCATGCCCACACTCAGACAAAAGAGTAAGAAGGAGAAATCCTGCCCTGCTTCAGCTACAATGAAATCCTAGCTGAAATAATTGTCACTGAAACTGAAAGTCTGCTAAGAATTTTGTCAAAACAGAGTGTAATTGTGAGCTGGAGAAAAACAACTGACCATGAGAATTAAAGATGACAAAAGCTTAACAGATAGATGAAGCAATTTGGTTTTGGTGTTGAAAGTGCTTTCATCTGAATATTTTCACTTTGATGTGTTTCAAATCTTGATGGCAAATTTATCAGGGACTCGGAATTGAAGAGTTAATTATTTCTTGATTTTACATTACCAACTAATGCTTTTATTATTAGGTTGGCTGAATAGAAATAAAAGAAAAAAGTGCCAATTAAAGTTCTCTTTTTATATAAAGGGACACACTGAAAGGAAATGAAAGAGGTGGATAGGGAATTTAAACCTGTTACTTCAAATTTCACTATTGTCCCACCACAGACAAAGCAAAAATATGCACATGGTGTACAGTGGTTTGCTTCCAGACTGAGGAGTCTTCACAACAGCAAGTTAAAAATCAAATTCAACCCCAAACCCATAGTGCACAAAACTGCCAAGAGTTGTACTGTGCTATTTGGTATTACAGTAATGATACATTGGACAGTATTTCTTTCCTTCACCTTTCCACATTCTGACCCTTGCTGTCCATCACAAAACAAAACTAGGCTAACAGAAGTTTGATGTGGAAGAAAAGCATTTGGAAGTTTAGAATTTCCCAAGGTAATGTTTCTGGGAATGATTGAGGCTTCTGATGTGCATGTTAATTATATGATCACATTCTACCTCTATGGGGGCCATCTTCCACCTGGCACAGATTTATTCCCCAAAGGGACAAGTATGTTTGTATATTTTAACAGCTGTGTATCATCTGGTATTGTCCCCAACAACCAGTGAGAGTGGTTGGTGTATACTTTTCTTCCCTCCACAGGAAATTCAGCAGGGGCAAGTCTGTATGGCCCTTGAATAGATCTAGATATATAGGTTTAATCATAATTTTTCCTAGGGGATGGAACAGCTCTGACGAAGGAACCTCAGTGTCAAATCATTTGGACATCCTGGGAAAGTGTGAATAGACTGTATGACTCCAGCCCAAGTGTCATATCTTTTGAGCTTTTCCTGATATTAATAACAATAACACAGACAGCTTTGCTCTTAATATAATTCTGCTGTGCTGTTGCAGCAAAAAACAAGAACCAGGACAGTTTTCCCTTCATCCAAAGTACATCAGAGACTGTGTTTTCCACAGATACTGGAAACATTTCTTTCTCCTTTAAGACACCAGTGAAAGTGTGATATATATATATATATATATATTTATACATATTTCTGTATACAAGTACATATTTCTGTACATGTGTATGGTAAGCAACTTTTCTCACACAAACTGAAATTTTTGGGGTAGCAAATGTGTCTAAGAACAAAAATATAGTTCTTTTCTCACAGTTTAAGTCATAGAATAATCATAAATATATCATGTCTATTAAAAAGAAAAAATTACAAATAAAAAATTAATCTCTGTAACTGTAATTTGTTTACTTTAGGTTTTTTATTCATTTTAAGGAAAAAATATTAGTTTGATCAGAAACATGCTGTGGAAGAATATATTTCTATCAGAAAATTAGATTTTATGTTTTGTTAACATTGTATTTTTGTTGCAACCTTTCAATCACCAGAAATTTGCAACTGCCCAAGTTGGATTTCTACTGCAAGATAGCTTGTACAACTGTACCAAATGTAAATGGTGAACATAGAAGGAAATTAAAGTTGTTAAGTGTGTCAGAGGAACACAGAAACTTCTATCATTTAATCTAAACCTAAGCAATCTAAATTTTATTTCATCTTGTATCTGTCTTTAAAAATGAAGTTGCAATGGAAAGCAGTTAGAATACTGTTAAGCACATTTAAAAACAGAATTTAGTATATGGTATAACTGTCAGTTTGCCCAGAGGGGAAGAATGCGCACCTCACACAAGTTTTATACCTCACAGCTTTAGCGATCTATTGCTCATTTGTGGTGTTGTGGGGGGAAACACAGGGTCTGAAATAGGTAGGAATTAGGGCAAGAAGAATTTTTCAACATTTGTAGCACATCGCATTGCTTTTTGCTATGTGAAAAAGTCTTTGGGTAAACAACTTATTCTGCCCATAGAGTCCATGGGGTCATAGAGCAGGTCTCAAAAAGTAAATATGCCAATCAGGTCAAAAACAATGAGAAGCCCTGAAGAAAACAAGCTCAGCTCTGCTTCTCTCAAAAACCTAGGCAACCAACTCTAAGATTCAAGACAGCATATCAACTCATACCATTGTAATACCTGTGATCCTCCATGCCTGCTCTATTTCTTTTCCACAGAAACCAACAGTAACAAAGGCAGCAATAGAAGTTCACCTTGAAGCAAAGAAAGCTAATTACAAGAGAGTGATTATTGTCTGGTATTGTCTCTACTCCCTTCAAGCCATAGAACACAATGGTCTAATTCAGCAAGTATTTAATACATAGAATAAAAATGGTACCCCTAAGAAGGGAAGATATTCAGTATACAAAAGATATGGTCGAAATTATAAAAGTAATTAATCTACGGGAATTGACATTTTCCCTGGAAAATATTCCATGAAAAGATTTGAAATCTAAAATTTTTCTTAAAATAGAGTGGTAGTAGCTAACTTTCTTGAGCACTGAAGACTGCTGATCTGAACTAAGTTATTCTACAGCCTCGCAATTCTAATATGTCTGCTACTGACTCAGAAGAAACACACAAGTTGATCAATTTCATTTGTAATTACATTTGGGAAAAGGGATTATGGAGACAAATATACTCAGCTGTTTTGTTCCCATGTGTTTAACATGAGATTAATCACTGAATCAATCTTTCCCATGGTCTTACAGTATTGATGAATTCTAATCCTTTTCTAAGTCTTAAAAAACCTAGTTCCAACATCAGGGTCCTTAAGAACACAAAATGAAAGTATTAACTTCATGAAACAATTTGTTCTCACACCCTTGAATTATAGTCAGCCTACTGCTGGATAGATATGAGTGTCATTAGTTATGGAAATAGATACTTCATATTTCTCATTCATTTTGTTACTTTATGTTTTATTTCAAATGAAGAACTGAAGACTTCCTTTTAAATTCTAAAATATGTCAATTTTCAGTTCTTCTGTCCCAGACACTATATTCTGTCCTGATGTGCCTATGACCTTAATATGTTCTTTTCAAGGTGAAAGGAAATGGATCCTTTCATTTAAGACACCTTCAACTGTCACATAACATCCAATAATTTTACATAAATCTGACAAAAAAGCTACGTTCATATCCAACTACAGTAAAAGGTACATACAAGAGAACAAAGACTTCTATTATTGTAGTGTCAATATACCTTAAATTCTGTTCTTCTACTCTTATTTTTCATCCATTCACAATCCTCTTGCATTAAACTAATGGGACTTTAACTCCTGCTTTTTGCCTTGATATAAGATCATCATCATCCTTGTCCAGGTGCCACAGTATTTTTAGATGTTGTAGGATTGGCATCCAACAAACAAAGGAATTAAAGAGCACAGGGTGCAAAACATTATTGTTCTAGTCCATTCTTCAAGAGTGTCTTTCTTGTGATAGCATCCCTGAACATAGGATTGATGTGTGTAGTTTGACTCTTGTTCTGGTACATAGAGCAGACAATTTCTACACAGTTAAATTGCCATATTCTGGCTCATCTGCTCTTACACGAGACTTGGAGTCATGAAATAGGTTCCACAGAGGTAGTATGTGGACACTGATGGAAAGACCATACATACATACAAAGTACTTATAACTTTTCTTTTTGTTAGGTAGATTTAATCAGATTATAAAGAAATTTTAATTGCACATGGTACACTGCAGTATTTTCAGTTATATTTTGAAGGAGTTATAGGACATATATTTAAAATAAATTTTCAAATGAACTGTATTCAAATGTATTTTCAGCACTTTCCAGAACTATGCCACCTGTCAAAGTAAACATATCAATTGGAGAAATATTTTCTTAAAATGTAACAATTTATAATACTTTCACCTGTGAAAAAATTAAAAGAGGAAAGAATTACTGTTTCTTATTTGCAATTTTTTAAACTTTCTGAATGGGAAAACAAAGCAGAGAAAAACAAAAGTAGAAAAGGAGCCCTTGTACACAGCTGCATTTATTAGAGAAGGAAAAGAAAAAAATTGAAATACTTCAAATTAAATTTGAAAATAATGGTCGGGCTGGAGAGGAGAATTGGAGTCACAAAAGATAAAGATGATGGGTTGAGATAAGAACAACTAACTGGAAACGGCAATGAGATAAGAAAACAAACAGTAACAGCAACAAAATTAACAGCAAAACTGCACAAGAGAGTACATACACAATGCTCACCACTAGACCTGAGCAGACTGCTCCATGTTCCCCTGACCCAGAAGCAAGCTCTTCCCCTGTACCTGGAAAACGACACGAGGTAGTACAGAATAACCTCTTCATCTTGCCATCCCCTCTGCTGCCTACTGCTGCCTCCTGCAAAAATTAACCCTGTCCTGGCTGGACCCAGGAAACCAGGGAGTGAATTTTGACATTTGTTCTTGCTAATTTCATGCAGTCTACAAAGGTCTCTCTATCGCGGTCTTTCTATGAGGCCTTTTCTACATTCAAGAGAATCAACAGGTTCTCATAATTTAACAATATAGGCAAACTCAGTGTGCCCTCAACTGTGATGTCTAGTCAATGACAAAAACTGGAACTGAAATTGAATCCTGAGGAAAACCTCTGATGACTGGCCTCAGACACTTATTATCTTATTCACTATCACCCTTAGAGCCTGAGTCTTCAGATGATTGTTCACTCATTTTATTGTGTACATGCCTAGCTGTATGGACATTTAGATGCACTGAAAGGTGCACTAAAATAAAAAGAGCCCCCCAAAATGCAGTCCTTTGCCTTCAACCACTTGGCAGGTAACTTTGTTGTGAAGGGATATGGAATTACCAACATCTATGGCCTGCCAGGTGGAATTACCAACATCTAGGGCCTATGGTGACTCCACGTTCTGTGGCATGGTCCAAAATGAGAATTTGTTCATCATTGGTTGGCTTTGCTTCTGGCAGTTTGGTGAGCATTGTACAATTACTACTTCAAACGATAAACATAAAGGTACACATATAAGTAATCAGGCATATTTTACAGTTTCCTGTTGTTTATTTTTGTAGTAACCTTAATAATGAAATATATGCTTGCTACTACTATTGAAATATATATATATTTTCTTATCTGGTAGTAATTTTTTTAGTAAATTATATGTATTCTCTTTATTAATCACAAGCTTACTCAGTTTTTATTGTTAATTTGCAATAATCTGTAATAAAGATATTTAGAAAATAAAATATTCATATTCTGCATTATGGAATCATATAAACCCATCTCTATATATCCACAAGCTCAGCAACTCTTTTGTTTTTTGAACAACTTCCAGTCCTGGAAGTTGTTAAAGAAACCTGTCGATATGGCTTTTGAAGACATGGTTTAGTAGTGAACATGGTGGAGGTTTAGGCTGATGTTTGGGCTTGATAATTTTAAAGATATTTTCCCACCTTAATTATTCTATGTTTTTATCTTCAGTAGTTAAAATTACTATATAGAGATTAAATATTTTGTTCAAGTCATTAGATTAAGTTCAAATGTATAGCTTCAATTTTCTGCTAAAATTTATTTGAGACATTTTATTGGTGAAAGTTTATTTTCTCCAGTACATGCGTCTACTCATTGAATTTACAACTTTTTAGGCACAATCGCCACCCCTGAATTTATTTAGTTGGATGGAAAGCTGAGATTAAAATGATATCACTAAATAATTCCAAGGGATAAAAACATAATGATAGAAATAAAAATAAAAAAGGTTAAAGTTTAAAATTTAAATAAGTGTTTTAATTTTCATAATATGTGAAATCAGTAGGAATAATAGACTGATAAAAGTAGTCACAATGTCAGCCACCACAGTGGTGCAGCCTATATATTAAAAATTTAGACTCAAATCTTTAACAGATACAAAGAAAATTTTTGGATTACCTAAAAATTATGTTGCAGGAGTTGAAGATTTTCAATTAGATGATAAATCCAACATAGTTCCATATTAAATGTTCCCCATTGTTTGGCTTACCCCGGTACTAAAGGATGTTTCTTGGATGATTTCTTCTTAATATCTGTACATGTACTCTAGTTTATCCCCACAGTATTTGCTTAATGAAGTGTAATTAGAGATAGGTATGGAATTAAAAAGTATAAAAAATTCATTTATTTTTGGGAAATGAAAACTTATTCTTAGGTTTTTAATCTAATCTTTAGAATATACAGGCATAGCAAAAAAGTTCATGGTTGCTGTATCTATTAAAAGGACATTCTGACAAATCTGAAAGAATAATATTTTTCTTAATATCTCAGTGAGAGACATTTATCTAGAAGAAAAGTAACTAATTTTCTCTTTTAAAGTAGTATAAAATCTTTTCATATTTGATGTTTCTAACAGAAACCCTGTTGCATTATGGTCTTCACTAGAACTTGAAATGCATAACCCTTGTTTTACACAGTGAGTTCCAGTTTGATTAAAACCCAAAAATATTTACCTTCTTTATATCTAATGTATTTGATGTTTGACTAATTATTCAGTGGTCTTCTGCAGATTGAAACCTACTAACTCCACAAAAACTCCACATATACCCTCAATTTCTGTTGCAACAAGGTGCATACACCTGTTTTTTTTTTCAACTGATAGTAAACTTTTTGCAAGCCCAGAGGAAAAGTAGTTTTTTAATCTCTTACAGAAGAGAAAATAGTCAAAGCACCAATCTCCATTTGAAGTCCAGATTATCTTCTGTTCATAAAAGCCTGATATTATTCCTTTTCCTTTTGAATGGTAGTTTAGTGTATTTAGAATTGTGAGAATAATTTTGGTACATTTCTTCAATTTGAATGAGTGGTTTCAGAAACTTTTAAACCCAGAAATACGATTTTTTTTTTTCCTAAAGCAACCAGTTCATGTATTTACCCTGCCTAGCAAGATCCACCATCATTTTCAGAATTGCTTTCAGCATCAGGCTTAGTGGCTTAAAATGCTGTCCTGTAGCAGTCCTATAATTTCCTCTGTGTGTGGTAGAAAACACCGTCTGTGTTTGCTTTTCATATTGACAGACGTCTTTTCAAAGAAAAAACTATTATTTTCAAGAGAAAGCCTGGAAACACCGAGTCTATTTATACTCTCACTTTTAGAAGCTTGTTTCGTTCATGCCCCAAGCACTGTTTTTTCTTGCAGGTAATAAAGTTAGTTCCTTTGTAATTTTGGCTGTTGTGTAGACTATGAAGCTTCAGTAAGAAAGAAAGAAAGAGATACACTCCTGTATTAAAGCAAAAACCAACTTTTCTTCCTTGAACAGAAATAAACCCCTTGAAAATTATCTACAATTAGTGATTCTTAGACATAGGAGATTCATTGAAGTTCAAAAGCAGTGATTATTCAGGAAGAACAAGTTATATTATTTAACACAAAAACATTCTATAGAATCAGTAAAGGCAACTACCAATTGTGAACTGAAGTACCTAAGGAAAACTTGGGCCTGTTCTTGTCTGTGAATAAATATTTATTATAACCATATGTAATTAAAAGGAATGGTACCTAGAAACATCACAAGCTAATGAGTTAGTTGGGGGTTATTTTGCAGAAACACTTGCATTTTGAGAGGGTCAAGTATGCTAAAAATCTCTGATGATGATTTTTTTGCAGAAGAAGTTTAACATCAGTTACATTCATCTACAAAACAGTATAAGTCTCCCTCCGTCATATCCCAGTCTTAAGAGAACTTTCTGAAAGAGAAAAGAAGTTGTGCATTTTTCTCTTTTCTGTGGCTTGAAATTCTGGGTGTCCTAGACCCCAGGTTATGGTTTTAATTGCCAAGATAAGATACACGAGTTCTCTCCCTATGTAAAGTCCCAGAGAACAAACTGATAGCAGGGCCCATAGCAATAAAATTGACACTTAAGGTCAGGACTATTCCATTAGTGCATTTCTGCTCCATCATATTCAGCTACAATATACAAAGACCTTCAAGCACTACTGTTTAAGATCTGTTGTAAACAAAAATGACTCCCTTTTGTCCTGTACTGAGGACAACAGAAAAGGAAAAATGACTGGGGTCTGTAGCATGAATTGACAATTTTCTACTCTCCTGTCAACTGACATATTGAGATATTCTCCCGATCAGCCACCCATGTCAGCATACAGGCAATATCCCTTTAGTTTTTTTGAGTCTCAGGAAAGTTCTGTTTTATAGTGTGTCTTTTAGCAAATCTGTTCTAAATGAACTATTTGATTTTTGAATAATACTTCTGTTCCTCCAATTTAATAAATTTTTTGTCATATGAAATGGTTATTTTATTATGATATATATTAAAAATATATTCTTTTCAGATTTTGAAAAAGCATAAGCATAAATAGGCAAAATGAATTATTACAAGACTACAGGAACAGTAATTATAAGAACATCTCAAATGACAACACCACAAATGAGTTTAATTACAGGGTAAAAGACACTAGAAAACCTGGTTCTTTGATAAGTTGGTTCTTATGTTGCCCATTTTTCAATTTCTGTGTTTTGAATGCCAATGTGTAATCAAAGATAGTAGCAAAAAGGTATTATGATACACTGAACCACAGGCATGGGCATTCTTAAAAACTACTAGTAGCTGAGGGACATATTTTATCTAAATCCTTAAAGAACAGCTTTGGAATGAAGTCCCCCAAGACACCATTCACAGTCAAATGTGTTTTCTGTCTTTGCAGTAAATATTGCAGACAAAGTGGATGTGGGTTGGCACAGGTTTGGGCAGACATTTGCTGATGCTTCAAAATCCATTTTAATTTTGGATTGTGTTTTAACTGAGTGTTTGGAGATACTTCAATGTGGTATCCTTTCTTTCTCTAGACTTTTACAAATGACAATGGGTGCTATTCAATATCATGCTTTTATTCCTCTTAACATATCCATGAAAAAATACAGATAGTAAAGGCATTTCTTCCTCTCAATAATGCATGAATTATCTAGTATTAGGCTATGATAAAGAAAGGCAGACATAAAAACAAAATAATCCTTATGCCATGTATTTTATTTGGAGACAGAAGCAACAAGTTGACCTGTGACAGCTCTTTAACGGGACTGATTAATTGACAGGGAAGTGCTTGGAAGGTGAAGCAGGGAAGGATTATGAATTTGTGCTTCAGAATGACACTTATAGGAATCAAGAAGATGGAGAAATATTTGCATGTAATATATTTTCACAGAAGAATATTAGCAACGCCATTATGAAGATTCTAGGAGACTTCATTTTGACAGTAATATAATGGAATTTTCAATAGGTAACTCTAATGTAAGAAAAAAACAATTGTTAACCTATTTAACCTGGTTTAGAACTACATATCTTTCTTGTGCATTAGAATACAAACTCCTAAGTTTCTCCCCAACTTTTCAACAGTGTCTGTGGGAAATATGTCTATGTCTCCATTTTGCTTTGTGCACTACTTTTCATGTCCCAAGATATTGCCCTTTAGGAATATTTCCTCTTCCCCTTGTCATTTAAAGCCTCCATCTCTAAGCGCGCCAAATGGAAGATTATGTATTTATCAATGTTGGCACTATTTACTCACATTGCAATGAAAATGGCATTCCTGTGTGGTTAGACTTTCTGACAATGTATGAAAAATCATTGAGACAGCTTAAGAAGGGGATGCTCTAGATCACAAATGAAAGGTGGCTGATTCTAATCAAGTATATGCAAAACCTGAAATTAAGATATTACTTTCTCTGTAATAATTTCAGGTATACACTGTTTTAAACATATAAATGCACATGTTTTTTTCTTGTGTTCTCCTGTTTGTTCATGTGTAACATTCCGGAAATCACTTGGTCAATAATGCCTGTATGTCTTTCTAATTTATCTCAATGTTGCTGGATAACTGCTTGTATTGGGTCTGACTGAGAGAGTGTTAATTTTTCCTTAGCAGCCTTCACAGTGTAGTGTTTTACATTTATAGCTGGCAGGGTGTTGATAACACACCAGTGTTCTGGCTACTGCTGAGCAGTGCTGTTCCTCTAACATTCTTCCGCCCCTACCTAGGGTCTGGGAGTGGACAAAATCCTGGTAAGGAACACAACCAGGCCAGCTGGCCCAAAGTAACCCAAAGGATATTGCATACTATATTGCATCAGCTTGGATACAAAAGCTAAGGGAGAGAGGAGGAATGGGGTGAGGGGCATTTGTTGTTCTGCGATGTTTGCTTTTCAGAGCAACCCCTACGGGTGCTGAGGCTCTGAGGTCCTGAGAAGTGTCTGAACATTGCTTGCTGATGAGAAATAGAGACTTGCTTTTCCCTGTTTGTTGTTTGTTTGTTTTTTGCTTTTTTGCTCGTCTTTTTTTTCTGCTTTAGTAAAATGACTTCACTACAAGTTGTTTTTCATCTTATTCTCTCCCCTGTCCCACTGGGAAGGAGAGTGATAGAGTGGCTTAGAGGGCACCAGACACCCAGCCAAGGTCAAACCACTACAGTCCTTTTAGGCAACCAGTGTGGGCTGAGATAAAGGCAGTTATAGATATAGCTATAGCTGTAGCTATAGATATAGATATAGATATATCTCTATAGTAAATTGCAAATACTAGTTATCAAGTAGCAAGCTCCTGTGTGGCACATGTCATTTGTCAGCTACCTTGCTAATCAGTTTGTTTTGCTGAATTTGGGAACATATTAACACAAATGATGATGAGGGGACACTCTCCCTTCTCCTTGCCCAAGGTGGATGTGAATGATTTTATATTGCAGACTTCCCTGGTCATTGCTCATCTTTATGTTGTTTAATACTATTGATAATATTAACTAATAGCATTCGTACACTATGGAATTCACGGATTCTGTCATCATCTTGCTGCAAGAGAAAATAACTTTTATTTTGCTATTGAAGGAGCTATTGAAATCTGCTCTGAGGCATTGAATTCTTGGATGGCAGGGTACATGGAAGGATTCAGGCAGGTCCCTAGGGTAGTTATCACCTCCCTTTGCCTGGGACTTCACACCTGAACAGGTAAATAACCCTGACAAACTGCCACTTTGACCAATAGAAGGGTGTCTACCCCCAGGAAAACCAGCAGCTTATGGCCCTTTGCTGGGGCTTGGCCTGTGCTTGCTGAGCCACTATTCAGTACTCTCAGAGGAGTATATATATAGTATACAGTTGAGGCAGGACCCCAAACTGCATTTGAGGACACTATGGCTGAAATGGGGACTCAAACCACAACAACTACAGTAAATGTCCCAGCAGTGAAAGGAATAAAATGAATAAGGCAAGTTACAGCCTCATACCACTGATTAGTAAGGCAGGAAGAAGAAAAGGAAGAAGAAAAAGAAGAGGAAGGAGAGGAAATAAAAGCAGTAAAGGAGAGGTTAGATTAAGAAGCAGGTCCTTCAACAAAGAAATCAAAAGGAGCATGGCAAATCAAATGGGAAACAGCCTCTCAACATATCACACTACCAGCATTACACAGCATAAGTGGGTAGCATTAATTACACAATGAGCCCAAATAGGAAAACCCAATTTGTCAGGAATCCTAGAACAGATGATGGCCTGTCCAGAGGCCAGAGGTTTTGAGCGTTGCCTTGGAAGGTGATATGTGCCCAAGAAGCACCACCACATATCAAGTTACCAGACCATGGAAGAGGCTATGTTGTATTTATTGATGGATTCTGCCATGTGACAGGAAACCACTGGAGGTCAAAAGCTGCTGTGTGGAGTCCCACACAATGAGTCATTGAGGCTGCTGCAGAGGGAAAGGTGTCAAGCCAATTTGCAGAAATGAAAGCCATTCAACTAGCCCTAGAGATTGCTGAATGAGGAAAGCTGCCTGAACTCTGCATGGATTCCTGGATGGGGGCTAATGCCGTATGGGGGTGCCTGCAGCAGTGGAAGAAAACCAATTGGCAGTGCAGGGGTAAGCCCATCTGGGCTGCTGCATTGGGGCAGGACATCTCTGCATGTGTAGCAAACATGGTTCTGGAGGTACCTCACGTAGATGCTCATGTGAGACAACAGTTTGGGTTTTTTATGTATGCAATCTGCAGACAGGATATTTCTTTTTGCAGCTATTAAGAGAATCTGAGAGGCTGACAGACAGAAAATCATGATGTTGAAAATATGTCACTGCTATTCTTGTCTGGGTCTTGTATGGACTTTTTTTTCCTAACTGGAGTCTATAAAATTGCCATACAATACTTCACCAAAAATAACTGCGGGTCTTTTTTTTTTATCAAATCTTTATAAAATGGTTGTGTGAGAAGACAGTTTTAGCACAGTCTTAAGCCGTAAGAACATGGCAAGACCTTAATATTTCCCCTTCCCTCAAAAACACCAATTTAAAAATCAGCAATGCAGATAGATACATTCAAATCAAGATTTCATCAAGCAATTGACAAAAAGCCTGTTGCGATCATTGGAACGGCTCCCACTGACCTCAGTGGGGGCCCAGATGTATGCAATTCTATTGTGCTTAACAAAACCAATTCACTCAAATAGCAAACCATTTAACTGGATTGTATGCCCTCTGTGGAAGACTTAGGCCTTACCAGGAGAGCTGTAGAGCTCAGCAGTAAATCACATCACCAGGAGTGAGAGCTTAGATGGTTATTGAACATTTTGATTTTTTACGCTGTTTGAACAGAAAGAAAGTGCTATCGATGGCTCTCAAACTCAACTGTAGCACAACTTAGCATGACACACCATCATTCTTGCAGGCATTGGCAAGCATTTCACCACAAGAGTTAATCATAAATCTGCATCTGTATAGTGTGATGTGTTTTCTTTTAATACATGAGAGTGTCTGAGGAAATGCTCAGGCTTCCAGATTGTAGAGGTTCAGCTTATCTCTCTACTGGACTTCACATAATGGCTGCTGCCGTGGTAGGTGAGGATTTGTATTTTACTTGGAAACATAATTTCAAAAGAGGCAAAAGATTACCAGAAGTTTAAGTCATCAGTCTGCCATTTGGCAGGCACGTTCTTCTCTTTCAGCATCAATAAGTAACAAGCAGTTTCCTGCTGCATTTCTAAAGTGGCTTAGGAAAAAAATAATGGACAAAACATTCGTTCCCTTCTTTACCCAGCAGATTTTAAAGTCAAGTCATTCACTTCATCCATAGAGTGATTTGTGTTACCAGAGTGACTGATGACCTTGGGTTTGTGTTGAAACGCAAATATTTTCTGTCTTTTAGCACAGCAGAATATTCACTGTAGAATGCTTCAGTCAGGACTTCTCCACCACTAATCACCTGATTATACAGTCAGGGAACAGAAACTCTGCCACAGGACTTTGGTGGAGGAGAACATGTTCTAAATTTCAAATAACAAGTTACTGTAGCCAGGGGCTCATCAGCAATTCCATAGCTTAATAGCTTACTATTGGGTGTTTGCTGCTTGTTTAACAATTTGACAGCTATTGATGACTAATTAACAAGCCTGTTAACAGTACGCATGGGGAAAGAAGGTTGTATTGCTGTGCTTAACAGAGATAAACTTTGATGAAAGAATTAAAAGGAATCATATGCCCTTCCCAACTGCAGCAGCACTGCACTCTGGCCTTGCCTGCCTAAGAAGCCCAGTGTGCTAAGAACTGAACCTGGGGTCACACGCTAACAGTTAAATGGGAATATGTGGAAATTAGATTTGCAGAAATGGGTAAACCTTGGTTCTTTGCATAATTTGTCACACTGGCTTTTGTTTAAAGCTATGTAAATTCAGGGAACCATGTGATGTAGTCGGAAAACAGAAGAAACAGAATCAGCAATAGGAATTAGCAAAACACTACTTCTTCTTTCCTAGAGAAAATTCAACTTTTATTTGTAGCCTCACATGAAGCAAACCAGCTCAGGTGGACAGAAAAGACAAAAATCCAACCAGGACTCTTCATTTGTTGACAAGTCTGTTTACTTTTTGCTTTCTGATTCATTTAGGTTGTGTAAGATAAAGATTAAATATTATTGGGATTATAAGAGAAAATTAATTATTTTAGGATCTTCTCTTCCTAATAGACCTTTGGCATCAAAAGTTCAGGACGTATTTGAGACAGAAGAGTCTCTGACTATCCATGTCTCTAAGGTAATAAAATATCTGTCAGCTTAATTAGGGCAGAAATGGTGACTCAGACCTTACTTGTCTCAGATTTTTCATAAATATGGTATTTTTTTAACATAAAGGAAAAAATAACAGAACAATGACATCAAGGTAAACAACCTATTTTTTGACATTTCCAAATAAACTTAATTTCCTTTTTCAATTTACTATTATTGTAAATACAGTTAATTCCTTTTTTCACATAAAGTACATGGAGTAACTTCACACCTTTGAAACAATATTTTTAAAAAATTAATATATAGTTCCCATAATTTCTTTTTTTGGGGGGAGTAAATATATTCTTTAAACCACTTATTCCTGTATACAATTTTAATAAAAACATAAATGAAAAGGAATTTCAGAATATTCTCCTCTGACAGTAGTACTTTTATTTTCTAACCTTTACCCACTTTTGCTGTTGCAATAAGAAAAAGAGTTTAAGTTCTTACCACGATATACAGGCAACACTTTTAGTAGCAGTCCTGTTTTCTTCAGCAAAAATTAAGCAAATGCCTTGTCTTGAATTACATAGCTATAGCATCTGTCCAAATGCAGCAAAACCTACATTCAATAAAAAAAGAAAATCCTCCAATTTTCTCAGCAGTGGTAGATAGCAGAGTACAAAATTGTAAGCTATATTACTTGGGATGTGAAAATAAAGTTACAATTCCTCATTTAGCTACTATCATCAAATGAGTATCTTGAGATCATACCAGAGAAAGGACAAAATTTAAATCTGTGCAATGTGGCATTTTCAGATGTGTGTAGTGAGTAATTTTTTTGCAGTATGTCAGCATAATTACTGTACCCTGAAGACAAAAATTAACTGGTGCATTGTGATAAAGGTTGCTTTGAATGGAATTGACACTGTGTGTGCAACTCAGTAAGCTCATAAGAGTATTAAACATAGTGAAAGTGATAGCATGCCATTAAATCAACTTCAAAATCCTCTGTGCAGGATTATACTTTATTTAATTTGGTTCTTCTATTTTAGGTTTCACATGAGAGACACCATAATCTTATCTTCATCAAGCCAGCCTGCTCTTCTCACTTTAACAATTAAGGTCCTTGTTGGTTGGCTTTAGATGTCATCTCAGGGGAGCACACCAATGCCTCTGAAAAACCTTATCTGGAAATGACACAGCATTTGGTGTGCCTCTAGCCTATCTGATGTCAAAATTTTTCTTTTAATGGCTGTCAACAAACAGTAGAAAACTAGTTGACACTGAGCATTGTTTCATCAGTGCAATCAGAAAAATAATAATAATGAAAGAGCTTTTTGTAAGAAATCAAGCTAGCAAATCAAGCTGTTTATTGCTTTAAAGTAAACAAATAAAATACAATCTTTTGTTTGCCAGTTTTCCAGGAAAACTATCCCAGGAATCCTGAAGCACAAAGGCTGACAGTGAACACTGTTTACTTATCTTGCCACGGGGGAGCAAGTACGCAATGAACTAATTATGTGACACGGTTTGACTCCACGAAGATGAGATAAAACCATCAGTAGGAGCAAGATTACACATCAGGCTAGTTGGAAGATTGTCACTGCCTTCTACTCTCTGTACCTGTAACCACCTGAGGAGATAACACTGGTAGTGCAGGAATCAACAACAGAGGAAAAAAGCCCCCCGCTTCCCATGAAAATATATTTACAGTATGGTAGTGGGCAAAAAAGTAGATAAAACTAAATAGCCAGAATCAAAGCAGTGATGGAACATATGCAGTAGAAGTCAGCAAATACATTTTGTAATCTTTATAAATTGTGGTGGAGGGTGATATGTTCATAGTGTGGTAAATGGGTATGATTCGTGCTGATAAAATGGAAATAGTAATCAATATTGATACAGTAATTAATATTTAGGAATAATAAAACAGTTAAAAGTTGTAATGCTAAAGAAGAAAGGGAGAGGAGGGGCTCTACCCTTTCCCAGCAGATGTTTTCAAAGACTACAAAAAAAGGCTGAAGATACACTTGCTAAAAATGAACAAGAACCTAGTTAGGTCCCAGAAAATGCTAATTATAAAGGATTTATTGCCTTGATATGTAGATATAGTGATATGTTAGTTTAGCTTACATTATACTAGCTTGGTGCGCATGTGTAACCCAAAGGTGAATTAAAGGACACCGAGGAAGACTACGAGATCTTCATCCAAAACAACCCCCAAAGACTTGTGCGACCACCAAACCGAGTGGTGGCGCATGCGTAGTAAAGGTGGTGATGAAGGCAGAGATAGAGATGTGATGAATCGAAAATGGGAGGAGATGGTATTGACACCTAGCATATAAGGAGTAACTTTTACTTGGCAAGCTTGTACGTGATGTGGCACAAGTCCATGAGCCCTGCACTCCGTACCCCGCGGTCATCTTTTGCTTATGCGCTATTATTAGAACCAAATTATCCCTTATTTTAATGAGATTATATTGTATCCAATTTTGTAATTTTTTTATTCAATTAAAATTGCTACTACCTTTAATATTGTTAAGTTTTTTTTATGAAAAGATAATTGAGCAAACATAACAATAGGAAAAGAAAAAAGAATGGACAGAGATGTAGTAAAAGGTTTCTAAATTACCTATGGAACTAGCTGGTATGAGTAGCAGATCTAGCAAATGAGTAAAATATTACTGGGAAAAAAAAGAGAAGATGGAAAGAAAAAATAGTCCTTTGTTGGTAATCATTAAAATTTTAACATTAGAAAACTGACTACTATGGAAAACAGAGATATGAGGTAGTATTTGACTGAAAATAATCTTTACTTCTTACTTGCCTTGGATTCCCTTTTTTTTTTGGTCACTTTATCTACGTTGAGCCACAAATGTCACATAGGACTTATAAAATCAGTGATGTTTGAGTAAATTGAAATCTTAGAAAAATTAAATAAGCGGTTTAAATGCTGACATCAGGCTATTCTGTTCCACAGTCCCAGTTCAGTATTGGCTTTGGCTTTATATGTTGCACAACTTCAAAACTGGAAAAGTTCCATAGTAACCAAAGAGAATACTGAATGCCTAATTTGCACATTTATTTCATTCCTTCTCTGCTCAGAATCTGCATACAAGTGCACAGAATTGGAATTACAATATCAACTCAGATGGTATAGTCCAGTAATTAGGAACTGAGAACCCATGGAAAATAAAATATTCTAATGAGGATTTTAGCCACAGCTGATGATACTGTGCCTTAAAAGATAGATTTTAATATTTCCTGACTGAGAGACAGAAAAACAGTTTTTTTGAGTCTACTTCTTTGGATATTTACCTGGACAAGAGAGATCTGTACTTCAGTTTCCTGTCCAATTAATATTTAAGAATTATAATTTAAATTATTAAAATTTAAGGAAAATTTGTTCTTGAAAACCAGCTTTTTATGCAGTAATGACTATTGTAAAAAGTTAATATTTTATTTTCTTTCTCTTGTCTAGCTGATATTAAATGTACCAAAAAGACTTTAAGCAGACATAAGTTCAAAAGCCTCAGGGCAGAACACTCTACACTATGGTGTTGAGATTTTATGCATATAAAATGAAATGGGAATTCACTTTTTCTCACACAGAATGAGAGCTGAAACTAGACTTCTTAGGTAAATCCTATAGTCACTGGCCATCAGAATGGAAGAAGCTTGTATATTCTAAGTAATAGAAACTGTTCAAGGATTGCTGTCTTTTTTTTAATAGAAAACTGAAGCCTTCTTTGTAGCATTGTGTGTCCTCTATGGGTTTTATTGTAAAGCTGGTTATTTTTTATAAGGTAAGATTTTGGTTTGACCCTCAGTTCCCCCCATGTTCTCCCTCATAATGGTTTGTTCCTCCCGCCAGTTACCTGTCCATCATTGTAACCAGCCCCCTTTCATTTCGAGAAATTTCTATGTCAATCTTCCCTTACCTAACATATGATTTGCCCCCTGAGCCTTCTCCCTCCCCTGTGCCATTCCTATTGGTTCAGTTTTGTCCCTCGCTCCTCCCCTGGGCTTTGTTCATTGGTCCCTAGTGTCTCCTCGTGTCACACCCTTCCCCTTTATAAGTGCCTCCCCAATGGTTTTTCCCTGACCCCGTTACTGGCCTCGCGTGGGTCAAGAAGGTGCCTTGGCACCCTTACGTGTGTCTGCTCCTTCCTTCCTTCACCTCAGTGCTTCGCAGTCATGCTCTCGCCTGCGTCACCACGTCGCAGACGGAGCCACTACTCGGGGTTCTGACAGAGAACCTGGGAGTGGTGGGATTCGTGGTCTCCACCGGTCACTCCGGGAGCGGCTAGCCGGCACCCGTCAGCTCCAGTGGCCGCGGGACAAGACTGCACTTCTTCTTTTTCAAACTAGCGACAATAACTCAATGTGAAAACAGTTCAGTTTTATGCTTTTAGTTCCCAAACATGCATGAAAGACATCCTCTTGTATTGCTTTCCTGATGCTATGTCTTTCTCAGCTCCCTGAAGGCTTTAAAATATTGCTAAATTTTAGATAGAAATTTTGTCCAGGAGCATCAACATTGCCTAAACAAATATTGAAAATACATTTTTGTTTTTAGAAATTATATAAACTGCAAAAGTTTATTTTAAAATAAGCTCACGGATATTGATGTATTGATTCATTGTTCTGATGTGAGTAACATAGTAGATTGTGAAGACAAAATCAAAAGGAAATGACAAGGTTAGGGAAGCCAAGGCCTGTCTAGAATTGAGTCTGGCCATGGATATCAAGGACAACAGGAAGGGCTTCAATAGAGAGACTGCAAGCAAAAGAAAGACTAGGTATAATATGGGCGCTCCCTGCAAGGAAATGGGAGACCTGGTTACCCTGGACAAAGAGAAGGCTGAGGTTCTCAATGACTTCTGTGCCTTGGTCCTCAATGGGAAGTGCTGCAGCCATGCTGGCCACAATGAGAAAAGCAAATGTAGAGACTGAGAGAATGAAGATCCTGCATCCACTGTCGGAGAAGGTCAGGTTCACAACCATCTAAGGAGCCTGAGTGTGCGCAAGA
Organism: Pheucticus melanocephalus; assembly: GCA_013398405.1. NCBI lineage: Eukaryota > Metazoa > Chordata > Aves > Passeriformes > Cardinalidae > Pheucticus > Pheucticus melanocephalus. The sequence goes on along the minus strand of VZSJ01000457.1, from coordinate 3,119,673 downwards.
CTCAGGAGATCATGAGCTAGCCCGCATATGGAATTGCTAAGCTACCATTCATCCCTTTTGAAAAAACAAGGCAGTCAGGTGAAGTCCCTGATAATTGGAAAAAGTAAAATGCAACCTCCATTTGTAAAAAGGAGAAAGTAAAAAACCTGGACATCTATGGACCAGTCAGTCTCACCTCTGTGTCAGGTGAGATGATGAAACAAATTCTCCTGGAAACTGTGCTAAGGCAAATGGAAAAAAAAAGAGGTGATTGGTACCAGCGAACATGGCTTTACAAAGGGGAAATCATCCTGAAAAATTTGATGTCTTTCTATGAAAAAGCCACAGCATTTAAGGATAAGGGCAGAACAACTGATATTTTCTACCTGGACTTATTCAAAGTTTGACACGGTCCCACATGACATACATCCTTGTGTCTAAATGGGAGAGACACGGGTTTGAGGGATGGGTGCCTCAGTGGATAAAGAACTGGCTGGAAGGCTGCACCCAGAGCTGTGTTCAATGGCTCACTGTCCACGGGCAGAGCAGTGATGGGCGGTGCCCCTGAGGGGTCAGCACCAGGGCCCAAACTGCTCAACACCTCTGCAAGGGACGTGGACAGTGGGACTGAGGGCACCCTCAGACGC